>JAWQUT010000192.1:1416786-1433469 GCA_033807755.1 Ellobium chinense
CCCCCCAAAAAAACCACCAAAAAAACCAACAACAAAAAACCACCACACTGTTTTGTCATAAAAGTACACAGCCAGAGGCATAACATTTTAGATATGAACCCACCATAAAAATGTCCTTGCTGTCATGACTGAAAGTGCTTCTTGCTTCAATATCTTCGCAACTAACTGTAGTAAGATAGAGATTTTGGTGTCTTCATCCATTTTGACAAGGTCAACGGTCTCTGTAAAGTAGTCATCTGTGTAGTAACGTGAAATATAACAGTTTAACCCTCGTGAGGCTATGATAGAATTCTTACCGTTCGCTCGCTACGCTGGACTGCGGCAAAATAATATTATATGATATGCATCTCTTTACCGGGTGCTGGGCGCGGTGGTCGAATTTTCCAGCCCGGCGTCAGCTGATCGACCGGCAGACAAGACATGAAACCGTCTCGTCTATAATAATGGTCACGCAGTCAGCGGGAGGCTGAACCCGAGAAGCCTTGTTTTACGAGAGTAAATATTTAGTGCAGACGAGGCATTAAAAATACTGGGTGATTGTTAGTTTTCGTCATAGAAGCATGAAATTTTGCTTACTAACATTTTAGATATGGTATTGCCCCGAAAGCGTCTCAGGGCGATCGAAGCAGTAATTTCTTTTTTGCCGCCATTAGTGAAGCTGTTTCTCTCGTTCATAGTTAGGCAACCCAATGTGGTAGAATAACCATTTCGGTGTTTACATCCATGT
The DNA here is from genome assembly GCA_033807755.1 of Ellobium chinense. Taxonomy (NCBI): domain Eukaryota; kingdom Metazoa; phylum Mollusca; class Gastropoda; order Ellobiida; family Ellobiidae; genus Ellobium; species Ellobium chinense. The sequence continues at coordinate 1,417,514 of JAWQUT010000192.1, forward strand.
TTCCAAGGTAAACAACTTCAATAAAGGAACATGACGCATCCTAAATGCAGCGATTTTAAGTATGTATTAATAGTGTGGCCAATGTGCAAAAAAATACCAGACATTTTTGTTTTTGTTTTGAGAGCCATCAACTTTTGTTACACTTGGAGCAACACTTTATATTTTCTTTAAAATATTGAGCGATCTTATAAACATCTTGTGACGACCTGGCCTTGGCGTTGTTTTTTTCTAAGGTGGCTTTTCGTGAAAAACTTGACAAGCCAGCGTCCTAGGATAACCATTTTAGAATCTACACCTTTGTTTTGGCTGTCAAAGTTTTCAATAAGGAAGTGTCAGACATCGTTAATGCAACGATTGCAAGACCGAAAATAATTTACGAGGTATAAAAAAACAATGATTGACACCAATATCCAACCTGCGTCACGATTCTTTTTCGCTATCAATTTTAAAGATGAGCTGGGCAATTTTCTGAAGTCTTAAAAGTGATGACTGGTCATTGACTAGTCGCTGGCACTACCTACAACATCTACATACAGTTCCAAGCCCAGGTATGATTTATCATTAGATAGAGCACTGCCTTCACTGCCAAAAGCACCAACATTTACAGAATTTGCATTCAATAAAACAGATGTTTCCAGGTCAGCATACAACTTTATTTTTAGAAGCATCAACATTCAAGAATTTGCATTCAATTAATAAAACAGATGTTTCCAGGTCAGCATAAAACTTCCCAGAAAACTCCATTCTGATGATCACCTCTCGCCGTATGCATAATCTATACGTTGGTTAACGTATTGCGTTAACCACAGTGAAGACTGTTAATGTTTTGGAAGTTTCCCGAGGTTACCGCTGTGCGTTAACTAACGTAACGATTTTGCATACGGCCACTGAAACTTACAAAGTTGTAAACTCCGTTTTTTGAATGCATTGACCGTGCAAACGTGGGTGTACAGTAAGCACCAACATTTTATCCTACCACGCTTAGATGCAAAGATACTGACGCGGAGGCTCCTTATCTAAAATGTTGTTGAATATCATGCTGGGGACGTAAACAAAATGTTTTTTTTTTTTTAAGATAACACGAATTATTCTCGCACATAGTTTGGCCTTACACTCACAAACAAAGAAACAAATCCAACCACAGGTTTTAACTACATGTATTATGTCGTAGATTCCAAGTCAACCAGAGAGACACTAGTAAATAATTTAGAAATTATGTCCTAATGGTCTTCTAATAATTATGACCAGCTGTAACTGTTACTGAACCTTAAGTTACATTATCCATGTTATCCATTACATGTCCATGTAATCTATGAATCTGACATTACCACTGTAATATCATATTTATCTAATCCAATTTAACTACTGCGCAGTGCTTTGCAAAATCCTCAAACATCACCTTTCTACTACAGTTTCATCTATGGGCCATTTACAAGCACTGACAATACAACGTTGTCAACCCTAGATGCTTTTCTTCGCCGATAATTTGGAAACCCACACAGTGTTTCACAGATTCAGCATTCCAATATGTACATTGTATTGCATGCAAAGGCCACGTGAAGAGATAAACTTTATAAAAAAAAAGGTGACCTATAATCTAAGAGAAAAATAAGATTATTCTCTATCCTGAGACTGACTTTAAAGAAAAAATCGTTCAGGGCCTTTGCCTTGAACGGGTTAGCACATTTTTGTTTTTTGTTGTTTGTTTTCCTTTGGCGACGAGAGCTAGTAGCCTGGACGGTACTGTAAACACTAAAATATTGCATGGGTTCATGGCAAATAGATCCTCAGTTCATTTTCTTTAATGGGAATCATTCCTAAGACCGCTAAGTTCTTGCTGCTTCTTTGACATGGAACAAGAGGAAGGAGATTTTAACATTAAACATTTTTAACATTAACATTTTTGAAACTGAAAGTATCTCGCCGTAGTACGTTTGATGGCTGTCATGATAACTTTATTGTGATAGTTGACATTAGCACTTTTACAGTATTATGTGCAAACGTGATATATGCCGGTGTAAAGGAATAGAATTACCCCCGGTATGAAGTTACCCCCCGGTAATTTGATACCGGTATAAGATTACCGGGGAGGTAATCTGAGACCGGTATCAAGCTACCCCCCCTGTTATGATATTATCCCCCTATAAAAAGTTGTTATTTGTGTTTATATAGTTACTTATTTTATGCACCTTTTCTTTGCACGCACCCACATGTGCTAAAAAGACAGGATTGACATATTTTTTTGCTTCTAAAATCGGTAGAGTTGAGGATTATGTTATTGTTGGTTTGGCTGACAGTTTGTTCTAATCATATATCAGCTTTCTCTTCTCTATTTCTTCATCTAGCTGATATTCACTCCAAGCAGTCGTTGGAGTGAATATCAGCTATCTCTACCTTATTTCTTTGTAAAGATAGCTGATGTTCACTCGAAGCAGTCGATAGAGTTAGAGTAAGCCTAAAATTTCAACGAAATTTTTGACCACTAGACTCCTTTTCGCAGTCCCTGTCACAATATGTAGATATAATAATGGGTGTGTGTAGCTGGAAGTGGGGTGATGAAGATGACATGTGCATTTCAGTTTTGTTAAATAATCAATGTGGCCGCATTTTATGTCCGCTTTTTGTTTTTTAATTTTGGTTGTGTGTATGTGCGCTTTTGTTCAATTGTATGATGTTGCCATCTTTAAATTGGTGTCTCGGGAAATGGGTGGGGTGTGGGGTGGATGAGAAGGTATAGATGTATTGTACTTTCGGCCCTTTTGATGGGGGGGGGGGGGGGGGTCCATTTTGTTTTCTAAGCCGATTTCCGTCAGGACAATTGGGGCACGATTGGCATTGCTACTTTTAATTTGGTATTACTTTACCTTTTATTTTCTTTGGAAAAAAAAAGAAACAACGCTGGTGGGGACACCTTGTTGCCAAATTGTACATATTTTACTAAAATTTCTCCCACTATTCCAGCGCTTGATAACTTGCATTCAACGCAAGACACAAAAGGATTCAAACTAATAATACTGAATATGTTTAATAGGAATACTGTATAACTAAAACTAAAATTTTATCGAAAATATATTGCCCACTTTTCACATCATTACATGTATACAGAAAAGATCAAAGCAAATTACTGTGGTAAATGTTTAAAAGGAATATTGAATCGAAACTAAAGCGTATTATCAAAAATTCAGCTTCAATATGTTTGTATTAACAGCTTGCACACATATCAAATGAAAAGACCCAAACATATTACTGTTTGAAAGGAATATGAATCAGCAATTAAAGTACTAAAAGTCCAGCCTCAATTTACTTGTATGGACACCTTGCATACATCATATGAACAGATAAAAGCATTTCACTGGAGTAAATGTTAAAAAGGAATGTGAATCAGCAACTAAACTTGTTAAAAATTGAGCCTCATTATACTTGTATTGACACCTTGCACACATATTATATGAAAAGATACAGTCATATTACTGGTGTAAATGTTAAAAGAAATTTGAATCAGGAACAAATAGGCCTACAGCTTCAATGTACTTGCATTCACACTCTGCATACATCATCTGTGGTAAATGTTTAAAAGAATATAAAACAGCAAAGATTAAAGATTAAAGCAAATTTAAAAAAAAACCAAACGACGAGAGGGAGAAAGGGGATATAGCTGAATCAAACCCGAACAACGTCATCTATAGACTCGGTAGCACTTGAATAAAAGGGTAAAAGTATGATGATGTAAAACAAAAAGAAAGGGGAAAAAAAAGGGGGGGGTGTTTGTATGACGGAAACGCTACCAAAAGGATACTTTTTAGTGACTCAAAAAATTATCATATCTTGTTGCTGTTGATGTTGTTGGTGTTGCTAGTGCTGTTGCTGTCTTGAATTTGTATTCAGGTAATAAATAAATGTTATAAATAGAAAAAAGGGAGGGGGGTAATCTCATACCAGTGGGGGTAGCTTGATACCGGTATGAGACTACCCCCCCGGTAATCTGATACCGGTATCAGATTACCGGGGGGTAGCTTGATACCGGTATCAGATTACCGGGGGGTAATAATTGAGGGGGGTAATCTGATCACGGTACACCGGTACTGAAAGAGAGGTGACTTTTCTTTTTCTAAGCGCACAGGCACTGGCAGTTCAGAGAGCGGTCGGAAGTAAGCGCTAGATTTGAAAAGATATAAAAAAATTCATCACCACTAAGCCCCTGAATATGGAGCAAAAATGGAGCCATTGAAATTATTCGCCCTGAGGAAACGCTGACGCAGTGGCGTATCTACGGTATGGCAGATATGGCATGTGCCCTGGGTGCCATCTGGAAGGGTGCCACAGAGCATTCCGGCACCAAGATTTCTTCCGACAGGCACCAGGAAGGGATAATAATTCATTCATAATACTTCGCTACAAAAGAGACGGATTAAAAAAAAAAAAGAAATTATCGGTCTTGAAACAGCAGGATGCTTCTTCTTCAAATTAACACGTCTAGCAGGATGCTTCTTCTGATTAACACGTATAGTTGGACGATTCTTCTAATTAACATGTATAGCAGGATGCTTCTTCTAATTAACACGTACAGCAGGATGCTTCTTCTAATTAACACGTATAGCAGGATGAAACAGCAGGATGCTTCTTCTCATCACAGCAGCTGATGTAGCCACTACCTGTACTGCTCCTCTGTCAATGTGTTTTCGTCCTGTAGTCGATATCAAGGCTTCTCTCTGTAAAGGAGCATACCGTAAGGACTGTCAAAAAACTCAGTCAAGAGGCGAGTGTCAAACAGATAGGCCTAAAGCAGTAAGAATGGAAGTTGGAGAGTCAAGTCAACATAGTGTTTTAAATTTACTATTTACTTCTCATGGTCTCTTGGTGTCCCTGGACAAACAATCTCCACTTCTCTGTAGTAACGTGTTTTTGTGTGATCCCCTGAATGCCAGTCTTTAGTCGATCTGTAAACAGCTGATTTCTTCTCTTCTGAAAAGCTAGGAAAAATAAATTACTTCTCCTACCAGATTTGGCACAAATCTAATCCACACGATCTTTGTGGCTTGTTCAGTGAATTCCAGATACGAATATTTGTCACCATCGGATTTGAGATCAATGCTCCCCATCCCTCTCTAGACAACTGACAGTGTTCATGTGAACCTCGAAGTCCAAAGTGTAGACTCTAATGAGTTTTTGTACCCAGAAATGTTTATAAGTACCTCTGGGGCCGAGTTGTCCACTTTCTCATACTTTTCAACCTTTTCATCATTCAACACATAGGCTAACTCTTTGAGATAAGGTTTCCATTCCCGTCCTTTTTTCAGATCAGTCAATTTTACTTTCAGTGCTCTCGCATTTTGTTAAAATCATGGTCATTCAGGAAATACGGTTGTGTTCCAAAACACAGTAAAAGAATCAGACTGTAGGCCCTGAGACTTCAAGGAAATGAAATAATGAACATGTTTCTGCATCTACCTGAATTCTTTTTGTGTCTTCATTCTAAAACGCTGAAACCTGGATAACAATTCGGTAACATCTCCCGAAATCGCATAGCTTCATATTTTTGAAACTTTGTAGAACTGATTATAACAGAACAGGCAGTAAAAAAAAAAAAAACCTTCATGTCTCCCAAGAATGTGCAGCTTAGCTCGTTTCAAGGACCTAAAACCTGAGGGACTGATCTGTCAAAATTTTGATCCCAGACTTAGGTACATCTATTTGTAGACAATGTATCCAACTAATATCCAAGGTAAACTGATATGTCTTGCCACTTTGTAGCTGTACATCAGATATCTTCACTAGAAATGACCATCATGTTATCTCCTTTCGACGACCATAAGAATGGCATAGTCTAAGTCTAATGTCTGAAAAAAAAAATTGGGAATTGTGAATCTGTAATCACATTTCGTATGTGCTACAGTGTATTCCTGTATGAAGCTCACATAATATGCTTTGCCATTTAGGCTTGTATCCCTGTTAGGTTGTTAGGTTCATAGTCACCACCGTCAGTTTTCAAGAGACAAAAAAATTTGCCAAGCTTGCAAGATGTCGCAGAGTTAGTGAACCGACATGTTCTGAGTTCCTTGGTGAATCCCTTTCATCTTTATGAAGTGAGTAATTAATTTAATGTGGGAGGGAATATTGGAAAATGTGTCCTTGTTCCCTTGTTCCATGATGAAACTTACCATGTCCTTGTCATCATTAAAATTTGTGATGAATCTCTCTATCTGATTTCTTTAAGACGGGGCGGGACATAATCGTAGCCAATTATTCTGGCGGTAGAAGCACATTTGAGCAAAACCACTCAACCATGGGTATACGTTTACGCGAAAACAGATTTACGATTGAGAAAATTTGCATTTGTTACGAATGAGCGAAATAAATTTGTCCAGGAAAGCTATGGAGAAGAGAGACCAAGAGCTGGCATTGCAAGGCAAGTTCAGAAATTGGGATATCACAGGCCTAGAATTCGTCCAGAAGATGAGCCAAAGATACGAGCCAGTGAAACTGTAATGACTGAAATGGATCGACACTGACAACTGTACATAGTTTTAAGAACACTTTTAAAATGTGAATATGTGACCATTCTTTTAAGAATATATATCCTGACCGATACTCTTCCACCTCCAAGTTGGTGGTCAGGGGGCAACAGAAGAATACCGTAAAAGTCCTAATGGAATACTTCTGGCTGAGTGAAGAGGTAAAAATTAAAGTTTGCTCAAATGAAAATATGTTTTTGCTCACATGAAAATCTGTTTTTGCTCAAAAGTGCCCTGTTTTGCTCAAATGTAATGTAACCATTCTGACTTTCTAAAGTCCTGGGCCAAGCCAGTCTGTCTCATATTTCTCCTTCTTCTCTTCCATCTATCGTAACACTCCTGACAACAGCTAATCATCGCAGTTTCCATCGCCAGCTGAAACGGATCATTCAGGAAGATAAGACTACTGTTTTCGTATTTTAAAGCCTCCATGGGTCATGCCAGACTGTGATCTTGCTCTGCTGAGTATGGAAAGAGAAGAAACTAAAAGGGAAACACACACACACACACACACACACACACACACACACACACACACACACACACACACACACACACACACACACAACCCTGCCCTGACTATGAACCATGACAAACCAGTATGCATCCGCGAAAGCTTAGAAGATCCAGTTGTAATTGTCATGGTGAGACACAATTCGTTAATTTAATAGATTAATGAGTTTGACTTGTAGTTTTGAGTTAATATTATGGTAACTGTAACTATAAGATAATGTCAGATGTCTGGACAAGGGCGCAATTTCAGTGCTTGTCATAGGCGCTAATTTTTCAAGATACGCCACTGGCCAAGGCCTAACATCAAAGAATAAAACTGCTTCAGTATTGGTTTCCGTGAAGACGCTGATTCTGACCAAATCTTGGATATCTTTTTATTTGATGTTCAGCCAAGTAAGGTATATCAGGACACACGGTTAGCCTTCATGTCATTAGTACAATTGGTCATCGACGTTAACAAATTCAGCCATGTATAAGGCGTTCGTGGACCTGCATTCCATCTTCATCACTATTGATGTCTAGTGAGATCTCCTTGTTCTTGAAGTCTTGCATTTTAGCTGTGGACATCATAATGTTCTTCGTGGCTTCTAGATTAGAGTCGTCAGCTGCAGAGTGGTGAATCTCTGGAAGAGACCAAAGCCTCCGAAGAATGGGGAAAATAAGTTTTGGATTTGTTGGAGACCCAACATACCTCCTTGTACAGAAGCTGACTATGAGGCCCACAGTAAAACTGAGAATTGCACCAGTAAATCCGTACCATTCATAGGAAATATCGTACAAGAAAAAGCCAAAATCGTTTCCACTCTCTGTGCTATTGGAGGTAGCGGCTGACTGCAATACGGACGTGAAAGGTGGATAAACTGTTGTATTGTGAAAAGAAACGGATGTGGTGATTTCACCCACGAGCAACGCCGCTGTACTATTTGGAAAGCATTGGTCTGTTGGCGGAGGAGGTAAAATTCTACTTTTTCTTCCGAACATTTGGTTTCCTATGGCCATCCAGATGTTTACTGCGAGAGCAGCAAATCCACCGCCGAGAGCTCCGTATTTGTTGGCCCAAGGGACCGAAGATGCAAGAAGAAAAACTCCAAAAATCGGACCACCGCAGGCACCGGAAACAGACATTGTCATCTGGGTGACCGGCCCTTTTATGGATTTGACAGCATAGGCAAACGCTATTATGAGAAAGCCATACAGACATACGATGGCCTTAATGACTAGAGTAACTGTGCTTTCTTTCACTTTCGACAGTGGTCTCTTGAGGATGTCTTCCACAGTGTTGGCCGCCAAGGCATTAATCCCTGAAGAAATGCTGCTCAAGGCTCCACTAAACAAAGCCGCCATATAGAGACCAGATATCCCAGGCAGGTCTGACATCGAATGCAATACAAAATACGGAGGTAACTGGTTCCTGTTAGTAATGAAACCACCATCATACGGGTCACAGCCTAGGTTTACAAAATAGGCATAGATAGAAAGTGCACAGCCATAGAGTAGACCACAGAATCCCAGCAGTATAGGGATGTTCAACAGATAAGATCTTTTGGCAGCTTTTAGTGTCTTCATTGCAGAAATCCGCAAAAGGGTCGACTGGTTCACAGTGTTGACTAACCACATGAACAAGCCACCGACGAGTGTTCCAAGCCACGTATGTCTTTCCCTGGGGTCAAAGCTCGAGTTACTGAAGTCAGTTCTTCCTCCAGCACTGGCGATATCCCAGACCTTGCCCCCACCGCCTACAGCTATACTGCCCCTAATGATGATCATGATAGGACCCGCATACATCAGAAACGCTTGAAAAGCGTCCGTCCACACCACACTCTTGATGCCTCCTATGGCCGTGTAGACTGTGCCAATAATGCCCACGATCACCACAGACATCCACAAAGGGATACCCGCCGCAGCTTGCAGACCCAGACCCGGCGTTAAGAGGGCAATAGCCATGTAACAAATTGTCTGGAGCATACCGATACTGACAAAGGCAAAGCGGACGACCTGGGACCGGAACCTGAGCTCAAGGTACTCGTAGATACTGGTTAAGTGTAGCGGGTACATCAGAGGAACTGTAGTGAAGTAGCCAAACACGTAGCTTAGAGAGAAACCGAAGAAAATGGTGACCATCATAGGGCCATAGGTGTAGATCTCTGTCGGTGTTCCCATCAGTGCAATGGCCGACTGGGGGGAAGAAAGTAAAGATTAATGAATCTCTGTACTCTAGCATGGAGTCTCAGTTTACGTTATTTTCGAAGTAACCAACACTAATCACAAAGCGAGCCATTTTTGAAATTAGATGAACATTGTTTTGTAAAAGATTTACACATCCATTTCTTAATCATGTTTTTCGAGGTTTACTTATTGTCCTTCTGTCCCACCAATTGGGTCAAATACAAAATGTTGTTGTCCTTTTGTTGAGAATTTCAAGCCTCTGCCTTTTACAATATTCAAATTCATATGCGAGCTAAAAAAAAATTGAATTACGTGACAACTTTATGAAGAATTGAATCTTTTCATGACAATAAAAGGTCAGCAAACCATTTCCTGTCCCGTGTGTATGACTTTACACATTCTGCCTGATGAAGAAAACTTCGTCTTTAGATGATTTGCAATAAATTTTAGTACCTCTTTACTAGACTATTAGTATTATTACCGGTTTCAGTACAGTTCGTAGGACTTTTTTATATAGGGCCTCCTATAGTGTGATTTGAATTACTTCAAGCATCCATAGGATCTTTCAATGTCTGAGATTATTACATCGTTTCCTTTCACGCCTGCTTATGTTTACTGTATGCAGTTCTCGGGACATTTAGTAAATTATATTTAGCAACGCTGCTACAGGGTCTTTATGACGGGGAGAACAAAATGACACATTCAACCATACTCCTCATCTAAACACACTTTCATGTTTTGGAAACGAAGTCTTGAAAAAAAAAAACCCATAAAAACATGAGTGTATAGTATACTGTGTATAGATGTGTGGGATGTTTTTCTGTATATTATGAATTTGGTTTAGTTAGCTTAACAGACAAAATCTAAACACTGAACTTCAGCTTTACATATAACTTGATTATTACTCTAATATTGTGAAAAACAGTCGGTAGTGCACATCAGGCTTAACATGAACAAAAATAATTTGAAAAAATTAAGATCTTATAACATTGTCAAGCCACAGCCGTCACTGGATATTTTGCGCTCACCATGCCTCAGAACAAATCTATTCAATACTTTTTTGTGTGAAAATTTTTTTTTTTTGCAAGTTGATTAAAACTGCAGAAGTTTGTGTAGTATGAAAGATTTTAACATTAAAAATTCGTTGAAATTAAGATAAGATTTTAACATTAAAAATTCGTTGAAATTAAGATAAGGAAAATCATAATAAAAATATGACAATAACAAGAACAAAAAGAGGCTTAATTTTGAAAAAAAATGAATTCATTAAAATGGCTTATGTTTCATAAGATCAGTACCAAACAGCATATTCGATTTATATCATGCTAGTGAATACCTCATGGAGAGTTGGACAGCCGGAGAGTAAGATTTTCATATGTTACAAAATCCGGTGCCCTGCGTCTCACCTATTTGCAATAATAAAAATAGTAGTAATAAAAATAGTAATAATAATAATTGATTTTTGGTGATATTAATGGTTACCGCGTTGGACTCACGATCTAAAAGCCAAGGGTTCAATTCCCGACCATGGTCATGTTGTAAATGCCTTGGGAAAGCATTTTATTTATATTTTCCTCAGTCCACCCGTCTGTAAAATGAGTACCTGGCTATAAGCAGTGGAAGATATTGTCAGAATGCTTGTGATTAGCACCTGTGAAATGCACTGGCACTGTATGCTCCTCAAGGAGTTGAGAAAGTTCCAGAGTGCTCAGGCCTGCTGGAGAAGTAATAGTGTGAAGTCGCGTGAGCAGGCATAAGCCTGGATACAAGACTTCAAAACCGCATTATATAATAATAATATTAATAATAATAATAATAATAATAATAATAACAATAATAGAGAAAATTATTCATAGATTGGATCACGTGAAAGTTGAGTCTCTCTACAGATCTTGAATTAGTATGATAATCCACTGATCTAGGGTAGAGGTTGTCGGCTAATTTTAGTACACAAACTTAGGATGAAAATCTTACCGTCAAATAGGACAGATAACTTCGAAAAATGTTTGACTCGGTTAAAAAGTACAGTCCAGCCAGAAAAACCCCGAAATGTGCATTCTGCGCATCCAGCTAGTATACCAACTCCGTTAAAAACTTAACGACTCGCTAACATTATCGACAACAGAGTACTCAAGGAACGATTACATACTAGGTAAACTTCTAAGCGTCATCCGTTGACGTTAAAACAACTCTCTTTCCAGATAAATTAGAGTTTATTTGCGCAAACCCATAGGAACTAAATCTATCGTGATCTTCTGATGCATACTGCATCTGCTTAAAGACTTTCCTTCCACATTACGCCGATCGTCGACCAGAATCGATTTTTAGTTAGAATAGATAACTATCAACAGCAGCGGACGGCTGTTGGACACCCAGTAAGATTAATTTCACACCTTTTGTCCAAGTTTCGTCCGTAGTTAGAGTCTATGGCGTACCCGGGAGATGACAAATATAGAGAAAGAAAAAGTTCACAACTTATTTCCAACTTTCGTCCGTAGTTAGAGTCTATGACGTATCTGATAGGTGACGAATATAGATAAAGCAAAAGTTCACAACTTATTTCCCACTTTCGTCCGTAGTTAGAGTCTATGACGTAGTCTATCTGAAAGGTGACGAATATAGATAAAGCAAAAGTTCACAACCTATTTCCCACTTTCGTCCGTAGTTAGAGTCTATGACCCACCTGGAAGGTGACGAATATAGATAAAGCAACAGGAAACATGGTCATGCGCCTTCCTCCTAGTAGATACTCATCTCTGGTAGCTCGCTTGGAGTCCCTGACAGCGAAGAAGACCCCGATTCCCAGGGGAATAAGAAGCATCACTGCTGTGACAGCGTAGTCAGCAGGTTGCAAGTTAACCTGACTTTCCATAGTCGATAACACTGGATAAGACAAACTCCTCAATGGTCGAAAGAATCTGAAATGTACAAACTTTTCCACAGGCCCGAAAGGTCTTTCTTAATCAGTAGAACACGTCTCACAATGCGATATGTAATGTAATAAAATTAATACTAAATATACAAGAGAGCCGATATGCTTCACCGACTTATGCATGCACATCCACACACACACACACACCTACATAACTACACCAACTTGTAATTTCAGATATGCTGCTGGTACTGGTATTTCAGAGACATTTGGTAGCCTTTTTTTAAGACAACCAGTGCTGAAGTTCATGAGTTATCGCTATCAGCGGCGTAGCGTATTAATACTCTAACTACCGCTTGGTAAAATAAGGCCTAAGTATTCAAGGATATCTGCAACAGTGCAACTATACTGACTTACTGTTTACTTTTTGTAGATGGTATTGAAGTGTCGTGCCTTCATGAGGGCAAAATGAGTGAGATCGGTATCGTTGAAGGAAAGTGCTAATGATAGTTCCTTGATCAGCTTTTGTTACCATAGCAAGGAGCCTTCGACATGTAGCTGTACTGTTTGCACGTATCATAGCTGAGCGTGTGTAGCCTTTTATCCATTGCAAGTGCTTGCAGTGGTTCTTTCAAAACAGTAGCCGCGTTTGCTAGGGAATTTCACAGAACCCATCTTGCTGAAAACATAGAGATTCAAAGTTTAGATCTAGCCACTAGACTTAGATCTATCTAGACTAGTCCATAAAAAGCACCCAAACATGAAAGCACACAAGGGTTAGCCAGCACGCATGACCCCATTCCAAGTTGAAAAATGAAAAGAGAAGTCATTCAGGAGTCATTCCATGGTAACTAAAGGGCCATTTTAGATAATATTTTTCAAACAAAGAGCTCTCGCAGATTTACTTAAAATCCACTTTATTTAGTTTTCTTTACACAGATAACAAAAAGCAATGGCAAATAAATTGACAAAACTAACATTTGACTTAAAAGATAAATTGGATCTCATATAATCACTTCTCATAGGACTGGTAACGGATGGGACAGAAAAAGTACCCCGACTTTACATGGTAACTCAAAGTAATAAAATTTCTGAAATTCAACCACTGATGAGAGAAAAACATATGTTTATACATTCAGATAATGCATCTTAACATGTGGATAAAGCAATTTTATCCAGCAACAATAATTTAGCAACTAGGGCCATCTTTTTGGGTAACTGATGGGACAAAAAAGTGGCAATGCATGGGACACAATGGTAACACAATATTCTAAAGAAGAAAGCTACTTTGCAAAGTAGGAAGTGAACTCTTCTTTCCAAGTACATTGAATTATTTCAACTATTCTGCACAATGATGCACCAACTTACTTTATAGTAAGTTACATTTGAAAAATTGATCTTAAGGTAACATTTTACGTGGAAAGACCCTGATCTCTTTCTTTATGACCTTGTCTCTTCCGTAGGCATTTAGATTTTTGCCTACTGGCATAGAAATTCTAGCAGTGCTCGCAGTGCAGCTAGGGCTCAATCTGGGTGGAAGTGCCGATTTTTGCGCATACAACAGTAGAAAACGAGCTGCCAAGCTAAGCTACGTAGTCAAAATCCAGAATGACTATTTGGCTGACTAAGCTGGGCTGCGTTTGGGGCTCAGTCAGGGTGCTAGTGCCATTCTTGAAATAAAAATTTCAAGTGACTTCTGCAGCTTTTTTTTCTCTTTAGAGTTGNTTTATAGTAAACTATGAGCGCTTGCATTTCTTATTTCAATACTTTCTTGGTCATCTATCTTTTTATTTAAAACGAACATTTTTACAAGGAGTTCTTTTTTCCAAGTGGTAGTCAATGACTATTTGACTACCATTACGCTACGCCCCTGACTTTTTTTCTGTGGGGGATTTTGTGCTGATTTTCTGACGTTTCACTAATTTGCGTCATTTTTTTTAACTTGAGGTCTTTTTTGGAAAAGGTCATAAAGACAACAATTTTCAATACATTTTACTCAAACAGTCTACGATTGTATTTCGTTGGATATTTAAACATATTATAAAGTTTCATGTGATTTCAAGTTAAAAAAAACACCAAACCACCAACTAACCAAGTGACTTTTGATTTCGATTACAGGTCACATACACGCGCATTGCTCTCTTAATCACCTGGGTTGGACTTACTTTTACGAGTTCATATAATTTTCAAGTCTTTTCATACTTTCTCTCTCCCAGGAGGTTAATGACCTTGGCTGTGGCGTGTTCTAAAGCATAATTTGTCACTTCTCTGAGCAGTTAAGGTTAAAATAAAGCAACTCTATTTTCCAGTCAAGGCTTGGAAAGAGATAGGGCCTGCCAGAGACCTAATTTTTGTTCTTTGAAAAATAGTCTAAGGCCCCCGTCTGGGTCTTCACGAGGATGGGTCAAATGAAGAGATACAGCAAAAGAAAAAAAAAATATATTTGTCATGGGCGATTAAAAGTAATTACTGGTCAGGCACGAGGGAATGGCCAACGAAAATTAGAACTTCAGTGACAAGCAGGCGAAGATTACATAGTAATATATTCAAGAGTTATATTTTGGATATCAATACTCGCTAACTTTCACACATCCTAAAGTCTTGAACTTTTCACACCGCAATACTGCACATTTCATCAGAAAGATCTGCAAATGTCATAGCGCTGTTTTTATTGACACGGGATACACCTAATATAGCTCGTAAAGTAGAGTGCAAGTGGGCAGAAAGCGCAAAAAGAATTACACACGCTGCGATAGAAGAGACCTTGGAATTGTCATCGGCCTGACTCGTCCCAATTTTCAATCAACATATATACTCCTAAAGAAAATTTGTAATAGAAGAGTCCCTCCTTATTTTACAGTCAATCAAATGAAATGACTACATTCATTGCACAAATGTACGAGAACGTTATGAATGCACGTGAATGTAACAATGCATTGAGAACATGATTGTGTGAAGTTAGTAGCTGTAGTGCTTGAAATTTCCATGTGCTGTCCCGTTGCATACTGTATTTTGCCCATGTAACACGTCTGTGGTCTGGGCTTATTCCTAATAAACTTGTTAAACATGTTATTAATCCTTCAAAACTTCGACAAGGCGAATCAAAAGAAGTTGTCATCACTGGTGCTGAAACATGAATCTCTAAGTATGACTCGGAAACAAACAAAAAAAAAACAACAGGCCAGTTTCTACGCCGCTGAAGGACAACCACCATCACAGAAATAGGGAACGAATATTGAAAAGCTAAGTGACGTTACGAGTTGTTGTGCTTCAGTGCCCACAAGGGACAAATCCGCCTATATGGATTCATTGCCAAATAGGGAAAAAACAGCCACTCATCAGACAAAAATTTCCACCATAATCACTCTGTTACACAGTTACACAAAATGACAATGCTTTTATATTGGAAAATGGTTCAACTTTTGTACAGGGTACGGATATTACCTCTTGACTGACATGTTGTGGAAGAAATTTGCATTTGAATATGTAAATACGCTGTAAAATTCTCTCCTGAAAGCTATCACAAATGAGGGTATTGTCACGAGGTCACCCAAGGTTAGAGCGCTCACTCGAAAATAGAATTTTGGGGTCAGTGTCTAGACTACTGACTACTTTTAAGCAATGTACGTGGAGCACGAGATAGCGGGAGAATGAGGGAGTGAAAGGACGAGAGAAAGGATTACTATCAAAGCTCGGTAAAAAGTTCAGTCGAGCAGCCCCAATGCTCGTATGTGCTTGCGCATGAGACGATATGCACGACAGAGTGATATTGTGACCGAGAGTGTGCGTTTGACTGATTCAGGCCTTCTCGTAAGTGTGTTCTTAAACTTATAGAGAGGATAAGATAGGCCTAGATATTTAACCTATGATGTAACCTGGGCTTAGAAACATAG
>JAWQUT010000193.1:0-10000 GCA_033807755.1 Ellobium chinense
CCCCCCCCCCCTTTTTTTTCCCCACTCCCCTCTCCCCCATAGTGGGGGAGGATGGTACATCGATCGTGAAAATTTTGATACCAACATACCGCTTTTACGACAGGTTCCTTATGTCAAGTGATAACGAAAATGAGGTGGGCCCACCTTGGCAGAACCCTCCTGTGGCTGGTAGGAGTTCGTAATGATCCTTCTTTGTTTAAGTAAAATACGAGTTTTCAACCTCTTGGCGTTCTGTTAAATCAATATCGTTTCATGTAATGATACATATTTTTAAACAAAGCCTAGCAAGACCTTTCCATTGAAATGCAACACTTGATATCTCTGATGGCTAGTCGAGGCACCATGGCGGACTGAAATTTTCAGTTACCCAACTGTACAACCGCCTCTCTGGCTCAACAAAATGAATACCGCTTAACATAATGGTACATTTTTTTCGAACAAGGTAAAACAAGCCCTTTTCATTGATATGCAACACTTTATATCTGCGTCGACCAGGTGCGCTACGAAGGCGTATATTGAAATTTTCAAGTTACGCATTTTCTACTGCCTCATTAGTTCAGCAAAATTGAAACCGCTCAGTTCAAAAACGGGCTTAGCCAGACGCCAATCATTCTGCCATCTTTATAAGCACATCACTGAAGCTGCTTTGGTATTGCGTAAACAGGCTGGTCAGTGTTTTGACGGGATTCTACCCCAGTGGCACTAAGTTTCCATTGCATATAAAACTGCAGCAAAATGCCTGCACTTACAAGATTCTAAATGTTTGAGCAAACTCATGTGGCAGACCGACATGAAACTGGCCATAGTGTTAAGATCTAGTTGTGAGCAGTTGTAACGTCCTATTGCTTATTTGAGACAGGTTTACTTCCATTTCTTCTGTTATTATTCACTGATTGTAGTGACAGGAAAAAGCAAACCTGTAAGAATCAGAAGTCGTGTCTGAACTGTTTTGGGTTGTTACCGCGACGCGTATTCGTTATCGGAAACAGAATTACTCTCGCCCGCCCTTCAACAAGTTTAAGTTTCAAGTTTATTAGGCACTTGGCCAGTGACAAACATCCATAATTTTACAAACATGAAAGAATCTTAAACATACTGTACCCCACGCGATCCACCTTCAGACATTTCATTCATACTCTACTCATTAAATTACAACATACTAATTGCTAAAAAAAAATTAAAGTAAAGTACGGAAGTAACTCAGAAAATATTAAAATAACATACAAATCCAAAACTAATGTAATTTCAGTACAACTTAACTGTTACAGTAATATATTGTATTCATTTTTTTTTTTGGACACATATTAGTGAATTCTCTCACTGAAACCTTTTGTTCTTCTTTACCTCTTTTACAAATTCCCACCCACAAACACATACAAGAACCCGTCACTCTCCCTCCCCTCCATCACACCCCTTCAACACACACACACACACACACACACACACACACACACACACACACACACACACACACACACACACACACACACACACACACACACACANACAGACAGACAGACAGACACACACACACACACACACACACACACACACACACACACACACACACACACACACACACACACACACACACACACACACGCACATGCACACTTCTTTTTTTACACTAATAAATTATTCTGAGCCGTGATTCCATGACATCTGACGCTGATCAAAAGTTTAGAAAGACATACTAGACTAGACTATAACTTTTACTATGGGCGGGATTTACAAATGCATTTATCAGCGTACAGGTAGAAATTGTAAAATAATATCTTTAGACATTAGATGATAACAACCCGTCAACAGACCGAGGTAAAGTGGTGTCTGCTACATCTAGAAAGATCTACAATGTTTAAGATGTCGGTGGGGAAGATATTATTGAACGCTATCTCCCTAACTTCATCCTGTCCATAAACCTAACTTGAATTGTGAATTCACACAGAAATCCTCCAGAGTGCCAGAGTAAAGTCACATATGCGCTAACCCTTAAGCACTTTGATGCGTCTTGTATTCTTAATTTTCATTGTATAGTTGTAATACATATACCAGCAGTTGTGCAAACGCCTGGCGCACCCAGAGCACCTACTATTAGCGCTCATGTGCTCATTTTAGGTTGTGTTTACTATGCAAGTGTGATCTGTAGTGCGGCCACACAATGCGTCAGGCGGGAACATGAGTGCAACAGGGTTGGGCACATCAGTGCAACAGGGTCACGTGATGCTAAAGTCACCAGGAAACCAGGAGTCACAAAGCACACACATGACCTATAAGCCACTGGCATCAGTTTTGCACCTCATACAAACTGAACTCTCAGTGATCTCTTCCATACACTCATCTCCTCTGTCATCATCTGGAACAAAACCATCTCCCGCACTCTCAGTCTCACTGCCCTCATTCATTCTGCTTTTTTTTGCTTCATACTCCAAGGTTTTTTCAACTGTGCTGTCTCACTCTTTCTCTTTTTCTCAGCCTCTCTTTCTTCCTTTTGTTTTCTCCTTCCAATTCCTTTTTCTCTTCTCTTTCCTCTTTTAACATCTCTCTCTCCTCTTCCTTTCTTTTCTTTTTCTCATCTCCCTCAATTTTCCTGTCTTCCTTCTCCTGGATGGCTCGCCTTTTCTCTTCCTCTTTCCTTCTCAGCAACTCTCTGTGCTCCTCCGAACTTATGGCAGCTGTCACTGTTGAACAAACTGTTCTTTTGTGACCAGCAGCTGCCTTGGGAAAGTTTGGGCATTTTATTATATGTTTTCCAATGTAGGCAGTTCTTCACTTGGGCCTGGAGTATTAAATAGTATCAAAAGAGAGTACTTCGCGCACATGGGCTTTGACCAACCATTTTTACAGGTAAAGAAGATACATTCTGTGTTGTATGTTACTTAAATTTACTTTTAATTTAGTGAAATTACTATGTTATAACCCTTTCCTCATTAGTATTCAAAATAGGCGCATCATGTTCCTCAGTCAAAATTAGGTCACATCAATGCACTAACCCACCCATGTGGATCTAGCTGTGATGTAGGTCAAATCGATGTGTTCTACAAGCTTGAGAGTCTTCAAACCATATTTTAAACTGCTGTGTAGTGTGATACAGATCCATGGCCTCGTTCTAAGATGTTGTGTCCCCCATGTTCCAGAGTTCTAATTTCCATGAAAAAATGAAAGTAAATTTTCTTTCCTCCACCTCAGAGCTTAGATCTGCAGCCACCATCTTGGAATTCACACGAAACGAAACGGATTTACTGGTACTTTGTAAATGACATAACAGTTAGTCTCCAGAAACTAAATACAAACTGAAACACAGAACCTTATCGCATCATGTGGTGGCGCACACATGTGACTTTACTCCATATGGCATTCACATAAAGCCGAAACTGATACTCCTGTCTCAAGAGGCGACAACATGCTCATTGGGCAAGCAACAGCACTAGTCTAGACAAGCTCTTAATCTAGACTTCTAGGCCAGTTTAGATCTAAGAATAAACAACTTCCATAGAACCTTTTCCCTCTGAGTTTTTACGGGCTTGGGACCGTCACAGTGCTATGGCTGTGGCCTCATTAAAAAGGTGGCCCTGAAAAGGGCCGTTGGGGACAAAAGACAAGACGAGACAAGACGAGACAAAAGACGAGACAAGACAAGACAAGACAACACAACACAACACAACACAACACAACACAACACAACACAACACAACACAACACAACACAACACAACACAGCCCAACACAACACAACACAGCCGTGCTAAGAGGCCTTCACCGGTCTCCGCACAGCCACACCATAGCCCCACACAGGGTCACCCGCCAGCTGCACCAGCTGGCCGAGGAGGCCCTCTCCTGAGCCGTTCATGAAGACACACTCGGACCTCCGAGACAGCAGCTGGACTTCATATCCGTCTTGATGCCTTCGTGCGATGCCTTTTTTTTTTTCGCAAGTTCTATTAGCGCGTTCATTTTTGGTGTAGTGTAGTATAACCCGCACGATGATCGCGAATTACCGATAAGCTGCGCAGTTGCTGTCCGTGTTACTCACTGATTTGTGTCCTTTCCATTTTCGCACCATTCAGAAGTGGTTATTTACTGAACACAAGACTCCATAATCCTTTATTCCCCCCCCCCTTTTTTTTCCCCACTCCCCTCTCCCCCATAGTGGGGGAGGATGTTACATCGATCGTGAAATTTTTGATACCAACATACCGCTTTTACGACAGGTTCCTTATGTCAAGTGATAACGAAAATGAGGTGGGCCCACCTTGGCAGAACCCTCCTGTGGCTGGTAGGAGTTCGTAATGATCCTTCTTTGTTTAAGTAAAATACGAGTTTTCAACCTCTTGGTGTTCTGTTAAATCAATACCGTTTCATGTAATGATACATATTTTTAAACAAAGCCTAGCAAGACCTTTCCATTGACATGCAACACTTGATATCTCTGATGGCTAGTCGAGGCACCATGGCGGACTGAAATTTTCAGTTACCCAACTGTACAACCGCCTCTCTGGCTCAACAAAATGAATACCGCTTAACATAATGGTACATTTTTTTCAAACAAGGTTAAACAAGCCCTTTTCATTGATATGCAACACTTTATATCTGCGTCCACCAAGTGCGCTACGAAGGCGTATATTGAGATTTTCAAGTTACGCATTTTCTACTGACTCAGAAAATATTAAAATAACATACAAATCCAAAAATAATGTAATTTCAGTACATCTTAACTGTTACAGTAATATATATTTTTTGTTTGTTTTGTTGGGGTTTTTTTGACACATACCAGTTAATTCTCTCACTGAAACCTTTTGTTCTGCTTTACTTCTTTTACAAATTCCCACCCACAAGATTGTAGGAGCATAATGCTTGACAGGCTTGCTGCCATGCCTGGCATGCTTGTTAGCATTTTTTTGCTCTTCACGCAGCTGTGGTAGTTGCACAGTATGCAATTATCAGTTCGGATCAGTTTTCTGGAGTAGATCATTGAAAATGAAATGAAACACTGAAGGTGACATAAACTATAAATTTAAGGGAAACAGTTCATAGAGACATAACAAAACAGCATTAATCTCAAAATTCTTTTATTGCATTAAAAGAAATCTGATCATACAAAAGCAATAATTGGTATAATTAAACTGAAAAGGAAAATCATTATGTTGCATTTATGGAATGACTGAAGGGTAAATAATATCTTTGAAACAACTACAGGCTTACAAACAAGTCCTTGAGAACACAGAAAATATATTTGAGTTTTCATCATACATGGAAATTGGATAGGCTGTATGAAAAACCTAAGTATGGTAAAGCAGCTGAGTCAGATACAGACTTCATTATGATTCACACTAAATGAGTATAACTAAATTATTTGTCTTTTAAGACATGCAAACCACTGATGTATTCAATGTTATCTAGGTGACCACTTGGTACACAGCAAAGTATATAATAATATCAGAATCTGTGTTTAATTATTAAAGGTAGGACATAAAATATCCTAAAAATAACAACAACGGGGAGGGGTCAATATTTTTTGACGCAAGAGAAAAAAAAGAAAAACTTACAATGTTATTGTAATCCAGAAATGAAGAACTATAGATAACCTATTCACTTACAAATCCCTGTGTGCATTTCCAAAAGAAAACTGATCTTGTTATTTATAAAGAATACTACTCTTACAAGTTGAACAGTTATCATCAAGTTAGAACATAATGCTAATTGGATGTAATAACTTCTGCTACTCATAATATAAAATCAAAGTTCAGAGAAGGATTTTAAAAAAAAATCCAAACTGACAGAACTGACAAATATCCCAGTTAAGGCCAACCTTTTTGAAGCAAAAGAAATTAAGAATACCAGGGGCGAAAGGTCCATATAATCAAATAATCACTGATTACCAGCCGAAAATGCCGTTGGTCGACCTTGGCCTGATTAATAGGGATAAAGAAGAACCTGGACACCCCTACAGCCAAATATGGAGTGGCCTCACAAAAAAACTCAATGAAAGCAAGGGAATTCCGCCGGCTAGTAAAGAAGAGCTGCTAATCAAGGTCTCCGCTTGATTTGTGACACTTTCACCTATTGCGGTTTAATGTGATGCGGAACAAAAATAACATATTGGTAAAACGAGACACTGTTCTATAGCATTTAGTGAAATTCATTATTATCAAGGGCCTCTTTATTCGACAATAATTAACACTGTTGCTGACAAGTGACATGCCATCAGTCACAAGTTTACGACCACTTTTATTTTTCGCTCAGTTTAGAAATGAATCCACACTTACAGAAAGCCACATGAACAGTCTCACCACACACATATCTCCATTCACAAGCCCAGTGCTGGTGTTGCCACGTTGCCTATTTTATAGTGCAATGTAGCTGATTCCCAAAATCTTTGGTTGGGGAAAGCACCTTGGGGTAGATTTACTTTTTCATGAAGGAGGTTTCTGACTTTATGAAACATACAAACAAACTTATTAAATAAACATAAATTCTTCTTGGGAAATAACATGAATGACAAAACTTCTTGGAAAAGTAATTCAGTTGGCCCCCCTGTTCTCAAAACCGGCAAGGTTTGACGATGGCAATACTCATATAGGCCTACCCATTTGCAAAAAGGTGGGCTCGGCTTCATGGTGTAGACAGGGCCTGAAAATTACGTTTTCAATAAAATTATTTAGTATCTTCTTGTTTTAGGTCTGGATATTTGGCTAGAGGTGGGAACGGGGGAAAGGGAGGGAGTCGCTGAGCATAGAGCGGTTTGTCCAAAGATGTTAGTCAGTCTGCTACCCAAGCAACCAAAGGTCATTCTTTTTAAAGCTTGACAGATTGCTACTCTCCTACGGTCTGGATGGGTTTTTCCTGCAAGGTCGTGTTCCCAATGTTTTGTTTATTAGCCTAGGCCTGCTAGGTCTAGCCTAACTGGACCTAAATTCTACAATTTTGAAGACATTACACCTTGGTGAGTGATAGTGTACTTTGTGCGATCCTGGCCCTGTAACTAAATCTGTACTTTTTTGTGCCATTTCAGCCAACCTGTTTCTAACTACTCAACCGTTTGTTGTAGCTTTTCAGGAATTGTGATGATGCCTACGCATTTTTAAAGTCCATACTCTGTGTTACAGTATCATACTGTGAACATCCAGTGTGACTTTACGAACGGGTATTATAGCAATAGCACTTTCGACTAATACCGACTGATACCGCATGCGTGACTATAAGTGATAATCATGTTCAACGTTGATTACCCTGTTGAGAAACTCAGCCTTCGCCCCTGAAGAATACATGTGTAACACTCTATTTAGGAGACTTCAGGAAATCATAGTTAAAGGTTTAGCCAATGGGTATTACAAAATAAATGTAGTTCTGTAGCGCGCGTGCGCACGCACACGCACACGCACTTGCTTTATTACATAATGTTGATATTTGCACATCGTGTCTTGAAAATAAGACATTTATGTTATGCATGCAAATAACCGATGCTAAGAGCCAATCTGTGTTACAAAATCACCACAACAACCGCAGCAGCAACAGCTACAACAACAAAGGTACTTCACAAACTTCTCCATGATCAAAGGGTTATTATTATTTGACAGAAACATTTCAGTATCTGGAGGACTACATTTTAACAATGTTGTGAGCACAATATATAATTATAACCACCTACAGTATCCTTTCACATTACTGATTGATTTAAAAGGCAGATTCTTTCTGAAAACGCCACATTCTTGTTGCTTGAAAGTTAGGCTACGACCACGCCATTTTCCGGAAACGGAAGTTGCAATAAATAAAGAATCGAATACGATTTTTTTCTTTCATTCTTTCTATCCTTCTGTCTTTCTTTTTTATGCTAAAGAAAGAGATGGCCAAGAAAATAAAGGTGCAACTAAAAACAAAAACATTAAACTTTGAGTGCATCGGCATTGACTTTGTTTAGTCCTTACGACCTATCTACTAGGAGCTAGATTTGTTTGGTAGGTGCAGTAATCGAACATGCTTTTTGAAGTCGACGGACTTATTATTACGTTGTCCTGCAGAGTAGCCCTCGATTACTGAGTCCAACGAGTCCTGAGCTATATATAGAACATCAGCAGAGAGTGTAAAGTGTTANATACAGACTTCATTATGATTCACACTAAATGAGTATAACTAAATTATTTGTCTTTTAAGACATGCAAACCACTGATGTATTCAATGTTATCTAGCTGACCACTTGGTACACAGCAAAGTATATACTGTAATAATATCTGTGTTTAATTGTTAAAGGTAGGACATAAGATATCCTAAAAAAACAACAACGGGGAGGGGTCAATATTTTTTGACGCAAGAGAAAAAAAAAACAAAACTTACAATGTTATTGTAATCCAGAAATGAAGAACTATAGATAACCTATTCACCTACAAGTGCCTGTGTGCATTTCCAAAATAAAACTGATCTTGTTATTTATAAAGAATATTACTCTTACAAGTTGAACAGTTATCATCAATTTAGAACATAATGCTAATTGGATGTAATAATTTCTGCTATTCATAATATAAAATCAAAGTTCAGAGAAGGATTAAAAAAAAAAAAGAATCCAAACTGAGAGAACTGACAAATATCCGAGTTAAGGCCAACTGTTTGAAGCAAAAGAAATTAATAATACACGTGTAACACTCTCTTTAGGACACTTCAAGAAATCACGGTTAAAGGTTTAGCCAATGGCTATTACAAAATGAATGTAGGTCTGGAGCGCGCGTGCGCACGCACACGCACACACACTTGCTTTATTACATAATGTTGATATTTGCACATCGTGTCTTGAATAATAAGACATTTATGTTATGCATGCAAATAACCGATGCTAAGAGCCAATCTGTGTTACAAAATCACCATAACAACCGCAGCAGCAACAACTACAACAACAACAAAGGAACTTCACAAACTTCTCCATGATCAAAGGGTTATTATTGTTTGACAGAAACATTTCAATATCTGGAGGATTACATTTTAACAATGTTGTGAGCACAATATATAACCACTTACAGTATCCTTTCACATTACTGACTGATTTAAAAGGCAGATTCTTCCTGAAAACGCCACATTCTTGTTGCTTGAAAGTTAGGCTACGACCACGCCATTTTCCGGAAACGGAAATTACAATAAATAAAGAATCGAATACGATTTTTTTCTTTCATTCTTTCTATCCTTCTGTCTTTCTTTTTTATGCTAAAGCAAGAGATGGCCAAGAAAATAAATGTGCAACTAAAAACAAAAACATTAAACTTTGATTGCATCGGCATTGACTTTGTTTAGTCCTTACGACCTATCTACTAGGAGCTAGATTTGTTTGCTAGGTGCAGTAATCGAACATGCTTTTTGAAGTCGACGGACTTATTATTACGTTGTCCTGCAGAGTAGCCCTCGATTACTGAGTCCAATGAGTCCCGAGCTATATATAGAACATCAGCAGAGAGTGTAAAGTGTTAGACTTTTTCCTCCCGGCAAAATGTGTAAAAAAATGTGTATTTCGAACCATTTTTTGGGCAATTCCAGGACTTCTCT
The DNA here is from genome assembly GCA_033807755.1 of Ellobium chinense. NCBI lineage: Eukaryota > Metazoa > Mollusca > Gastropoda > Ellobiida > Ellobiidae > Ellobium > Ellobium chinense. Next base: position 9,522 of record JAWQUT010000193.1, read on the forward strand.
AAAACTCCGTGTGAGGCTTCAGAAGGGCCATTCTAGACGATTTAGGGCAAGGTCAATGTCAGACTTGAATGTTAGTCCTGGAACAATTTTCAAGTACTGAGATGATTCAAGTACATAAACTGATATCTTGGAACGTGTTACGAGTAACATGTAACCAAAAGAGGCAGAATAAACGAAGAATTAATAATATTGGGGAAGATATTTTACACTGGCATTCCCTCCCCTACCCCCCNCTGAGATGATTGGTGTGTATTCAACAGTAAGCCCTGACTTAGGTAGGCATACAAACACACACACACACTCTTAAACACACACACACACACACACACACACACACACACACACACACACATATATATATACACACACACACACACACACACACACACACATACACACACATATATATATATACACACACACACACGCACACACGCTACATAATTATATAACAATAAATCTGACCATGTTTCTTGAAA
>JAWQUT010000193.1:18727-46546 GCA_033807755.1 Ellobium chinense
AAGGACTCATGGAGCCCCTCGCTACTCAAAGAGCCATTTTTTGTCATGAAATATGGCTCCGCAGCATTTATTTTGCCCCTCCACGGGGGCCTCACACCATATTCATCCGGCCTTGATCATAGACCATTACTAGCCATTATTTCTTGTTTCTTCCTTTTTTCGACTGCGTGAGGTAACTCCTGCCATTTCAAACAACTGTATCTCGGGCAAGAATATTCTAGGTCAGAGTTGTTGTTGTTGTTGTTGTTGTTTTTAATTCACCTAATGAAAGTACACACTTACGCTTTTTTGTCATATCATTAACTAGATTTAACAGAAAATCGACTAAGGTCTTATTTTGAATGGCTGCTTAAAGCATATCTATCATATTCAAGCAAAAGAAAGAAGAAAAACAACACCCACTGCCTGTGCTGATATTGAAATGTACACTGCACGAGAACAGGAGGTTTCTCTGATGACGTTGCTAATCTTCTAAGACAGCCTTGGCACCGAAAATGTTCATTCTGCGTGACCAAACGCGATGACTTTGTTCAAATGCGTAGGCCACTGTCAGATTTGCGTGAGAGCATGCTGAAAAAAAAACAAAAAACATAACACACACAAAAACTTACGACAGTGGAAGAATCGCTATGACAGTAGCAGAAAGTTTGACTGCAAGATTTTTTTTTATTTCACGTTTTTGAAGTTTGCGCACCCAGACTGTCTGCGATTGTTGTGTGCTCATTAGGCCTACACTGCGCATACGTTGTGTACTATAGTATCTCAAGTCCACCAGTATTTGACATAGTACGATAATGTTGGTATCACGTGTCTGTCTTCGCTTAGGACCGGTCAAGTTCAAATATGACGTGAAGCAGCCTGGCGGGTTATACGCCAAGACAGTAGTTATTTGCATTGTTATATATTTTTTGAATGCCCAGATCTTTATAACTTGAGCAAAGAGTATTTTGTTTGTTTTTTTTAAACGTGCGAACTTTACTGTGGCCTCATTCTTCGATCTTGCCAACAATGAACTTTAAAGCCTATTTCCATTCATTCACATACGTAACATTTCATATTTCTGTACACATTATTTTGCCTGCATCCAAGCATGCTTGTAGCAGTAAATGCGTTGAAGCAGGGTGAAAATGAATATGTTCATTTTCTTTTTTTTCTGTCTGAGTGCCAAGGTTGATTCTTTATTCATAGAAATACGGTAAACACATTGATAATAGGAATGCCTAGCACTAAACTTGAAGAGTTCTGGTAACCATTGAAAGAAAGTTAAGAGCAGCAGGTTTTCAAACTATCNCGCCAAGACAGTCGTTATGTTGTTATTTGCATTGATATTATTTTTGAATGCCCAGATCTTTATAACTTGAGCAAAGAGTGTTTTGTTTTTGGTTTTTTTTTCAAACGTCCGAACTTTACTGTGGCTTCATTCTTCGATCTTGCCTACAATGAACTTTAAAGCCTATTTCCATTCATTCACATACGTAACATTTCATTTTTCTGTACACATTATTTTGCCTACATCCAAGCATGCTTGTAGCAGTAAATGCGTTGAAGCAGGGTGAAAATGAATATGTTCATTTTCTTTTTGTTCTGTCTGAGTGCCAAGGTTGATTCTTTATTCATAGAAATACGGTAAACACGTTGATAATAGGAATGCCTAGCACTAAACTTGAAGAGTTCTGGTAACCATTGAAAGAAAGTTAAGAGCAGCAGGTTTTCAAACTATCATGAATGAATATAAATATAAAAACCACAAACAGAAATCCCAATAGACGAAAACGACATTTTTGCTGAGTGTGTCTGACGGAACCACATTGCAAGAGGCGACGACCTTTATTATGTATGTTTTGTCTGGCATGTCAGAGCATATCGTTTGTATGTTTTCAGTTCCAGTTCTTAGTTTGTTATGACGTTATATAGTCGCTCTGCCAAGGGACGGAACTCTTAACTCGGAAATGCAGAAGTGGGTAAGGAGGTGGGAGAGTGAAAAAAAAACAAAAAAAAATATGTTTTGCTGACATGCTTCGTTTTTCATAGGCGTAATAACATGAGCAGTTGGGGAGATGCCTTAGACAAAAAGAAATAAAATTTGTTATTAATTATTTCACGTGTGTGTCCTGTACTGTAGATTAGAGTGATAGAATGAACGGACTGAATAACTGATTGATAAATAGAATGGTTGATCGATGGACTGATGTGTCAACTAGTTGAATGACATTTTGCTTTATTGATTGATGAATTGTGAATGTACTATCTGTACTCTTGTTAGCTATAATATAATAATGCCCATACACCACTTTGTGGTTTGGGCTTGTTTTTCCAATAAACCTTGTTAAACAGTGTGTTAGGGTTATGGGTAAACGCTACGCTTTACACGTTAAGGTTAGAGAACAATATTCAGGCAGAAGAAATATTAAGATTAAAACTATTGTGAAATTAGCGCCCCTGTGGTGTATTGGTAGTACTCTCTACTTGCAATCTGAGGAGCCCTGGGTTCCACCTCCGGTAAGGACAAAAAATTTTCAAGTGTTGGGTGTTTCCAGCTTTCCCTCTCAAGAAATGATTCGGAAGCAAAATATAAATAGCACACTTGCCTGATAATGCTTAACAGCTTGAGAATATCAGATTATCAAATTAGGTGCTAGCATTTCTCCCTCCTAAACATAACAATATGCCTGACCATACATTTACAACAAGCAAGATTGTTTAATGTTTTTTTAGTCCACGATATCGTTTCATGAGAACTGACAAAGGTTCTGAAACCCTGTATAAAACAAATTTTCCAACTTCTGACAGAATATCATAATTGTTGATAATTGCTGATATTGTAAAGTCACGTGAGCGGGCACTAGCCTGGATACGAGACTTACAAACCACATTATTACTATTACTATTACTATTCTTATTATTATCATCTGTTATACTTTCATACTATTTTTATATAGGATTTAAAAAAGTGTATTATTTTGTCTACTATGATACGATCAAAGAATAATAGATGGAGCATACGCGTACTACGGAGCATGCGCCTCCCGGCCTCGGCCCCGACCTCTTTTATAATATTCGTAACAGAATGAAAATAAAAGAGGAGGGTGTGAAAGCGTGATTACATACAATCTCCTCGTTTCACCGCCGGCATTATTTCACTTTGTTTAGACAAGCAAAAATGGGAAAAGGAAGAGTCACTAGGAAATAGCTCATGAAAGAAACAATTAGCTTTCGAAACTCCAACTATCAAGATATACAGGGCTGGAATGTTTTACGGTACAATCGATATTAATTAGCTCTTCAAACTCTAACTATAAAGTTATATTAGGCTGGGTTGTTTTACGGTAGACTCGGTATCAATTAGCTCTTCAAACTATCAAGTTAAATAAGGCTGAGTTGTTTTACAAAAGACTCGGTATTAATTATCTCTTCAAACTTCAACTATCAAGTTATATAAGGCTGGGTTGTTTTACGGTAGACTCGGTATTAGTTACGTCTTCAGTCCAACTATCAAGTTATAATATATCTAGGATTTTTCACGGTGCAGTCGAACCTTACGATCTCGAATCAAGTACTTGAAAAAAAAAATCGTATATTCGAAATACGTTATCGTCCTAGTCCCTTATTTAGTTGAGAATTTGGATGTTAACAATGGGATCTCTTAGCATTATAGGAATTACATTGCTTTACCTTGTTAAACGCTACTAGTAAATGTGCATTTTAATTTAGCACCCATGCACTAATATACTTCGTACGACCATTGGGGATCCCATCCCATCGTTAATGCGTAAGTTCGCAATTGTTGTTGTTTTTTTTTTTTCATGCACTTTAGTTCCTCTCTGACTCGACATTGTGGAATGTCGTCTAGAATTTGATTTTGGGAAGCTCTACTTGATATGTGTGGGCTAGGCTGGCCTGCAGCAACGAGCATACTCGACCTTAGAAGTTCTGGTTTTTCTTCCTCAACCTTATCCCTTTCTGTCTCTGTTTCTTCTCGGGTATATTATATGAGAGAGAGAAAGAGAAACACAGAGAGAGAGAGAGAGAGAGAGAGAGATAGATAGAGAGAGAGAAAGAGAGAGAGAGAGAGAGAGAGAGAGAGAGAGAAAGAGAGCGAAAACGGAGAGAGAGGAAATAAAACTGTAAACATTCAGAAACAACGAATTATATATTATGTATATATAGACATAATAATAATATAAATATTATGTAATATATATATATGTGTGTGTGTGTGTGTGTGTGTGTGTGTGTGTGTGTGTGTGTGTGTNCTGCTAACTGCCACACCATCTCCATTGTAAAGACATCGCTTACCAGGCGGTAACCACGCAACCTCTCCTGTTTGTTGTTTATTTTGATCTGCACCTTTTTTCTCACCTGCTTCCATGGCACCCCATCAGCGGGAGACACAAACAAACAAACACACAGACAGCGGCATACCCCTTCCGTAATACCCCCCCAACCCACCAGCCCTTTTGTTTTTTTGCTGCTCATCTCGGCCGTCGCAAAGATGAAGGAGAGAGTCCCGAAAAAAAAAAAACGGGTGTGGGAAGACACACGGTGGAAGAGAGACAGGTCCCGTGAGAGAAGATGGAGAGATGCTTTGGCGTGCGCGTGCGTGCGCGGCTCATCGCTTGTGGGTGAGTACCACTAGACAGATTCAACTGGTGACTGGTGTGAGTCCGAGACTGTCGTACCGGCTACTCTACTCTATTCTCACCGCAACTGCTATGCTATTCTGGATATATATTTATCTTTGATTTTCACTAGCCCTTGAAGTGTCCGTTAATCAGCTGACATTTATATATCGAGTCTGTGGTTATTTTTTTTTTATTGGAGCCAGACACATTTATTCTTTCATGTGTGATAAAATCTTGATGAGGATTTAGTGACCTTAATAAAGTTTGATTGCGACAAATTTACGACAGATGGACATTTCGTAAATGGTGAGTATATAGTTATGTGAGTTAGCAAGATTTCCATTTACGTCTCATAGCTTCGGCTTAGGCTGTACGGATGCCACTTACCTACTCCGTTTTAGAAGTGTGGGACCCATACGGAAAACTCTCCCATGCTTTGTTATGCATATATTAAGTCAGCTGTCCTCCAGTCAGCTTAAGTCTTCAGAATTATTAGCCGTTCATTCACGCATGTATTCATACTGTAAACCATTGGTTCTATTTCCTTCTTTTATTTATTCTTTGATTTGTTTATTCATTAATATAATATTTCTTTCAATAGCTCCTAGACAAAAGTACAGTAGACAATGAGTATTTTTATAACCAGAAGTGATAACACTATATGAGCAGTGCCGTCAGCGTGAATGACAACACACTCGTAACCTGTGGATTTATGTAGCACTAGATCTCCATAACAAAGACAATTAATTCACCAAATATGTTATGGATCTTTATTTTCGGTCTTGTATATAACACTACATAGATATATAAACCATTACATAGATACATAAAACACTGTATAGATATTTAAAACAACAAGATACATGAAACACAATAAGATATATAAAAGACTTTATAGATATATAAAAGACTATTTAGGTATATAAAAGGCTATTTAGGTATATAAAATTCTATAATCATTGAGAGAGAGGGAAGGACGAGGGATGCCGCTCTCTTGCTCGCTCTCTCTCTCTCTCTCTCTCTCTCTCTCTCTCTCTCTCTCACACACTCCAGTTATATATATATATATATAAACCACTGTCACAGATCAGTATTTTTATAGCTCAATACTTTCCTACAGCAAGAAGAGCAGGTTTCGATAAACGATTTCATCCTTCCCCCCTGCCCCCTTTTTACCAAGGAAAGCGAGAGAAGCAAAACAAACAAACAAAAAAAAAAACAAACAAACAACAAACAATACTCCCACTTATACAGCTTCTAACAAGCTGTATCATTATACGGCAAGTGCAAGGTAATTAAATTTCTACATCAGAAAGCAGATATTTCTTATGAGCGGAATGGGAGCAAAGGTCATACAACATTGGTGGATGAGGTGGGGTAGGGATAGGAACTAGGGAGGAGCCCTGGTGGCGCTCTTTGCTCATTTTCCCCCTAAAATCTCCCACTTTTAACATCTCCTGACAAGTTACTTTGAGTGGGTCATATTAGGACAGTTGATTTCTGCGCCAGCTGGCTGTACCATATATAACTTATAAGTATAATATGGCAGTAATGATTATCGTCAGTGTCGGATCTGGAAGGGGAGGGGGGGGGGNCAGGTTGTTCCCTTTACCTTCATGGACGAATCCGTAGAGTCTGTGTATATATTATTATTTATTTTTATTATACTGCTTTGTCATTATACTTATGTTATGTTATATTATAATGCTGCTGCATTGACCTACATAATAATGGGGCCGACTCTTCATGTCGATTCGTGCAACAGACTGGTACGTCTGTGACATACAGACCTCAATAAATATACAGATACTAGATACAGATATTAATCTGTATCAAGTATTTGAATACTAGACTTTTTGTAATATACCTTGTCTTTCCCGTAACGTGCAGAGGAACAGTGAATCAGCCATCTCCAAAGTTTCCATGCAGTATGAAACGTTCTACTCGTGAATTTAGAAATACAGTTTACGGCTTCAATATATGAAGCTGTTGACATCAAATTATTGAAGTGTTCCATCACGCCTCTTCTCTCCTTTTATACCCCTGCAGGATTTTAATGCAGCTTTACATTGCAGTTGATCAAAAACAATTCCTGGCCATACATTTTGCCTTTACAGCGTGAGTTACAGCCCTCAATAGATATAGAGATAGTAGATACAGAAATATATACACGTACTATACTTTTCAGTAGCCTACAAAACCAGTAGGATGATGAGTGCCTGATGAAATGTTCAGCGGTTTTCAACATTATGCAAGACTTCATAGGCCCTGGCAAGAGGTTAGATTTGGGACTCTTCTTTCCTATATAACTGTATCTGCATTGTCACAAACCCCTTGGAATTTAGAAGAAAATAGAGATTATTCATTCAATTACTTAATAAAATATAGTTTCCATTATCGGATAAATGTTGCAATTAGGCGGAAGACCCAATTGAAAAGTCCAGTTACTTAACTATATAGTCTATGTATAAAGTACAGTTTCAGTAAACAGATACGTTTTGCATAAACACGGAAGACCAGATTGAAAAATTCAGTTACTTAAATATATAGACTTAAGTATACAGTCTAATTACTTAAATAAATAGGAAATCAGTTCTAGTTATAACATATGATGCATTTAGGTGAAAGACCCGAATGAAGGCATTGCAGCTAAGCGAAGGGGACTGTATTAGAGAGGTACTGTGTTTTTACTACGATTGAAGTGTGTGTACTGTTAATGAAGGTATGAAGATGCCAATGTTGTTTACACTGTTGGCTGTATAAGGTTCTACACCCTTCATTAACTTATTAAAGAGTCCCATGCCAAAAATACGTTCCACACATATTGCCTCTTCCTCCTAATTTTGTCACATAGAAAAATGCTCCAAGACCAATTTAAATTTTCAGACCTTAGGCAATGAATCAGGCTACCTAATATTTTAGGCCTTTTCACTTCACACAGGAAACAGGGAAACCTTACCCACCTAGCAACTACCTTACAGTTTATACGTGAGTAGCAAAACCCACTTAGTCTGAGTCTACAAAAGTATTTGCACCAGTCTGAGCCTTTAGCATCAAATCCAGTGCCTTCTCCCTTCCTAGTCTTGGTCAGTTTTTCAATTTCACAGGGACTATTTAAACTTGTTACCTTTACGTCAGATACTATTTGCATTTCCAAACCTGAAACGGTAACCTAACCTCCCTGTCTGCTTCCCCTCTCTCTCGAGCTCCCCCCCCCACCCCACCGTTAACCAAACCGCGGTCCTGTGTGATTCTGTGCATAATATATCACAGTCATGACCCCGCGATGAGAAGTTACAGTCGAATTCTCTTAATCACAATTATTAGTACTTGCAGTTCTGTCACATGACCAAAGGATTTTAGCTTACATGTGATTTGTTCGTAGAGGCTCTACTCAGACATGACTATTTTGTCACTAATCAAAAGCAGTCTGGCATGGGCAGAGCAAGCTAACAAACCAACGTTTGAGCGACAATCCCTGGGTCACGTGACCAAATGACAGAAATGAAACGACCTAATTTAAGAACATTATTTCCAAACTCAGAGAGTGGGATCTGATTGCTCTCCCAAATGCAATGAAATAATGTAAATACATTGCTTTCCAGTTGTATTTTATTTAAGACAATATAACGCCTAAGTGATTGCAAATGTCAAATTCATTTTCTTTTTTTGTTGTTGTTTTGTTTTAAATGGATTGAACAAGAATTACATTTCTGAATATTTTTCAAAGAGAATGAATTTACAGAGTTTTCGAGAAAAGCTCTCCGATTTTTATGTTACAGTACTTCATTAGTACAAAACGTATACAATTATAGTTGTATTTAAGATGAACCGACTGTGCCAGTCTTTTCTTTTACTTTTGCTGAAAATTCAGTTTAGGAAACGATATAAATCTAGCTCTAGTCTTCGAGTGATTTCTAAAATTGCGCCATCCGATATTTACCTTCGGAATGCAAGCCTTGCCTATAAAGGACCATGAACACTGTCCCTGGTCAGGTGGATTCGCTCTCGTATTTCAGTTACTAGATCTTTTTTAACATCAGTTGTCTTTACCGTAACATGCAGAGGGATGGTGAACTAACAATCTGCAAAGTTCCTACGCTTACCTAGTGTGAAAAATTTTACTCGTGACATTGTTTATGGGAATATAATATGCAGTTACGTTGTTATATCTATGATGGTTTGTTTTGTCTATGAGTATATACGCAGTTACATTTTTCTGTCTCTGTACTGCGTTATCAGTGGTTGACCACCTATATGTTACTGTGTAACCTGGGTTTGTTTGAATAAATTGAACTGAACTGGAAATACAGTACATCACTTCGTCGATATGTGAAACAGGCTATTGAATTCAAGTTAGTGACGCTTCCCATCACGCCTCTTTTTCATGTTTTCTTTTTCTTAAACTCCGTGCGGCCTTAAATGTCCTTGCATTGCAGCTGATCAAAAACAAGTTAATCGCCATAAAATTTGCTCGACGTTTATTTATAATTGGTATAATAAACATATCATCCATGTTGAAGTGATGCTTCGTATTCCACAGACTGGTTCAGATGCAAATATTGGAATCCATTTCAAAACTTCCCTCAAAACTTCAGAATTTTAAGCCGGTTCTAGAGACGCTCTTGGAATTCATGTATAATCTGAAATTTCTGAGGCCAACAACATTTCATGAGCATTTTGATCCCCTCCTGCAAGAGAGAAAAAAGAAAATGGTGCGCAATCACATTTATTTTTCTTCAAATCTCAATCTGTGAAATGCGGGGCTATTCATTGACGGATGATGATAAGGTGCTTTTGATGAACACTTTTTGGCTGATCTCTTCATTCGCTTTTTTTCTCCTTCTCTTCATTTCTCACTTCCCTTCCCCCTTTTCCAAGCGGATTACCCCCTTCCCTATAAATTGTTTTTCAAGTGCTGATGTCACTAAATCACCATAAGCCTGTCCAAAAGGTTTGTTAAAGTTAGGATTTTACGGCTCTTCAGCACTATTATAGCTACATTGCGCCCATGTAAGAGATTTCATTACGTAAGATATAAGACTTCGGGATACGTTAGATACCACACAGGATGCCACTTCCGGAATGTGTATGTACGTCCAAGCGCCGTTTGGACTAAATGGTTTGGACATACATGTTGGTCATAGGTAGTGAAGAGGTTAACCCATTGTAAAACTCCGCCAATATGTTAATATGGTGTAAATTAATGAAGGAAAATATAAGGTGTGAGAGACGGGGTGTGGAGAAAAAAGAGCAAGGCGGGATTGTGTTAAATTCTTTTAGCTCTATTTTCTTCAGGATCCTGAACTTGTCACTGAAGGTATGAAGATGCCATTGTTTTGTTCACTGTTGGCTGTATAAGGTTTTACACCACTCATTACCTTATCCAGGTGTCCTATGCAAAAAGACTTTCCACACCCGTTGTTTAGCTCTTCCTCCAAATTTTGACACAGACCAAAATGCCCTTAAAGCAATAAGATTTTGAGAACTTAGGCAGTGAAGCAGACTACCTAATATTTTAGGCCTTTTAACACAGTGAACAAGGTAACCATACCCATCTAGCAACAACCACAAAGTTTAAACTTGAGTGGCCAAACTTCATCTATTCTAAGTCTTCAAATGTATCTGCACCCATCTAAGCCTTTGAAATTAAAATCCTACCCCTTTTCCCCCTCCCCATGGCCAGTTTTCTGATTTTCTAGCTATTATTTTAAAATTTCATATGAAATTATGCCAGGTACTCTTGTCATCTTCATATCTGAATCTGGCTAGCATGGCAATACTATGTAATCAGGTGAAATCATACCAGCGGGCGTTGCTTGTGTAAGAGACTTGCAAACCTAATTATTTTAATTCTCTTTATTTTTTTTTATTTGTTGTTGTTGTTGTTATTGTTGTTGTTGTTGCTGCTGCTGTTGTTGTTGTTGTTGTTGTTGTTGTTGTTGTTGTTGTTGTTGTTGTTGTCGTTGTTGTTTACACCTTTACATGTATATAACCTGGTGCAGCTATCTACCACCTAATCCCAAGACCTTGAAAAGATCGGGATACTGTCACTCTCAAATGCATATTTATTACCCGCTCTCCCGTACCACTCCATCCATCCCTCCGCCCATCACTCCTTAGTACCTCTTCATTTATACTTTCAAAACTCTGGCTATGGTTATGTAACCCATATCATGAACCCCTATAATGAAAGAAGATATGCAAATTGTGAGTTATAGCGGTATTTCATTAAAGGCAATCGATCAATAAACATTAAAATTGTAGATGCTGCGATAAAATCTTGTAAAAATTATTGATTTTTGGGCTAGGCGGTATTGTGGGCTATCAGGTTACGCATGCCCAAAGATTTATCTTAATTGGTATTACTAACTACTGCTGTCACCTAAGTCTTAATTTTCGTTGGCCAGTTCCACAAACAAGTAATCCAGGTGAGCATCTAAGTCATACAAAATAGTGGGTTTGAATGGGAAGAATGCAAGGAAGTGTAAGTGCTATGTGCCGAAGTTTTAACATGTCCCCATGGAAACCCAGGAGTTGGAAGAGAGGTTACCAGATTTGGCTCTTTCGAAGCCAAATACCTGATTTTTTGGTTCTTTTCAAAAGCTCTTAGCTCACAAACAACTCACTGGCGCTTTGGCTATTTTTTGTGGCTCCAATGGATTTTAGGTCAAACCTTACTAATATCCCTCACAAAAAGTACTTTTACTTCTTTCGAACTGTTTGGTATCAAGTGTTATACTTCCCCGATGAACATGAATCAACGAACGATTCCAAACTGTTTTCAAGTAACAAACAGTTCTTGTGTTGCTCTGGTGTCTATAGAAGGGTTTATGATAGCTATAACACCAACGTTTATTTCAAGTATACAGATAATCCCAATTGACCCTAGACGTAGTTTGGCTTTCTTTTGGCTCTTTCATATGCTATTTGGCTCCGGCTCAGAAAAAAAGTTTGGCAACCTTAGTTGGGACTTCAGAGATGTCAGCAGAGTCTGCTCATATGCGCGGCCTCTTTCTTTCAAATCCCTGACCCCAGTTAACGCTGCTGTAGTTTAATATATACTGATCAAAGAAGCAACAAATGCATTAGGACAGACTGTGCTTTCGTGGCTTCTGGCAGGGAGAAAATAAAATACATTATGGAGGATACTTAAAACGGACACGCTTTGTACGTAAACACTGATACTGAGTACAGTATTTTTTGGTCCCAAGTTTCTTCTCCTTGTGACTAGAAAATTATTTTCGGATAGTGTGTATGCACTAATATATTATTATGACAACGCTAAATAAGTGTTCCTTTTTTTTTGTTGTAGCTTGTTGTCTTCAAGATGCCAATTTTCATATGCATTGTACTTCTGACGTTTTATTACCACATCTGCCGACCACTAGGCCTAGTGTTCAGGTTCTATAGCGTGCACAGTCGTCCAAAATCACAGTTACTAGAGAAATCAGCACAGTACTGCCGCTTCACAAGGCACACCAACCTTTTTGTAGAGATACTTTTGGTCTGTCCCGAGGTGGACACGTTATCCATGCTTCACACTTCACTGTAAAGAAGTAATGTATCCCACTGTACAGTTAGTCCAACCGGGCTGACCTACACTAATTTGCGGATATGTAATCAAAACGTATCTTAAAAATGGATTCGCACGTCAAAAATAATTTTCTGTTTTTCAGTACTTTTTCCCTCTGAAAATGATCTTTGGTGCTTACCAAGACAATCTGGCGAAGAAAGAGCATCGATCTGTTACCGCATGCATGTATAAAATGACGCAATAAAAACAGCTGGGGTGATCAGGATTTGCCCTTGTGTCTAGAGTTATTCCCCTTGCCCGAACAGCAGCGGCTTGTGGCAAAACTGATGACGTCACTGAAGTGCAAGCAACTACAAACACCTCTATCTGACAATGTGTTATTCAGCTTTCAATTAAGGTTTCGGTCATACAAATTCAAAAGTAAAGCATGACCGTGTAAGCCAGGTAAAGTATTCTGCATTTTTATTGCGAAAACCTCTCTTCGACTTCAAAGCTCATAATTATAGAAACATCGACAAACAGCAGATTTTTTTTTTTTTTTGAGGGGGTCAAAAAATGAGCACGTCAGTTTTCGTTCAATATGAAATACCTTGATCTAGTATTACTTGTATATTCAGAAATGCTTTCGTCATTCTTAACCTTATTGGCATCCCGCCGCGCCACTAGGGAGCGACGCACTTTGTAACCGGTAGATAGCGTGCGGTTTGTTGTTAATTCTTTTGCACCGCTCCCGTCAATTATAGGGTGGTTATAATTTGCAACCATTTTCAGATACTTAACCCTTCCCATGATGATGTATTAGGGCCAGTGTGGCCACCAATGATAGACATCGTGCGTTTATCATCAGGGGATATAAGAATGAAAGCAGATGATCAGTGCAGGACCCCGAACACACGATATCCTGCGATGATCGCTGTAAGGATTACCTTAACTAGTAAAGAACATTGTGTAGTTTCAACGTTCAATGGGAAAGCAAGAAAACCGTGACCAGTGCAATGTGAAATGGTTAAATGCAAAGCAGTTGTGAGTGTGAAATTTATTTCTGGGTTTTCTTGTCAATGTGAAGATGTATAAATTCCCTCTCTGCACTTTCTCCCCCAAACATAGACAGATGTGTATTACAGCGGTCCGAATGAGGCTAGTATGTCTTTAGACTAGGAAGTGAAATATCATTTCCTAAAGGTGATTGGAACCATCTGAAACATTTTGAATGTAGCAGAAATTGCGAATAAAATAATTTCTGAAAACTCTCTCTCTCTCTCTCTCTCTCTCTCTCTCTCTCTCACACACACACACACACACACACACACTCCCTTTAGCTTTCTCTCCTTTGCTTTCTCTCTCTCTCTCTCTCTCTCTCTCTTTCTCCCTTATTTCTCTCTTTCTCCCTCTCTTGTTTGTCTCTCTCATTCAACTCTCTTTTCTTCTCCTGTCTCTCTGTATTTGGATAAACTGCTGTTTCGTGACACTGTGTAAATTCCAACAAATCCGTGCAATTTCACAACCGATGTATATTTTTTTATACTGTCGGTATCATCTATAACATCAAAAATATCATCTTTCCTTTGGGTGTGTTTAACTGTTGAAATAATATGCGATTAGGCTCTGGACGAGTGACAAGCACAGAACAAAGGGAATAATAAAGGCACGACTGAAAAGAAAATGAAATATGATTATTATAATTATGTTCCGTGGAGAAATTGCTTTACATTGCCGTACAATGTTATACATCTCATTCATAATACCAACATACAGAATAATACACATCATATATTGAAAATACATAATATTACGAATGAAATACATAACAAATTCTTTGCTAATCGGCTGTTGCGCACCCCCCTGTCCCACCCCCTCCCCAGCTCTAACGGCAAGTGCTCATTTACACCTGAGTCGAGTGGGATAAGGAGAGTGAGGTGTCTTTCCCAAGGACAGTAAAACGTAAACCGCCCAGCCCAAGAATCGTAGACACAGACCTTAGATTTGACAGTCTTCAGTTTCTGAATACGACTCACAAACCACACGGTCACGCTGCCTCTATAAGAAGCAATGTCTGAATACGATTCCCAAAACCGCACGGTCACACTGCCTCTGTAAAAGGCAGTTTCTGAATACGACTCAATGACTACACGGTCACGCTGCCTCTACAGAAGGTCGTTTCTGAACATGACTTTCAAACCACACGGTCACGCTGCCTCTGTAAAAAGCAGCTTCTCAATACGATTCACAAACCACACGGTCACGCTGCCTCTGCAAAAGGCTTAAAACAAACCGACCTTGTCTTCTAATCAGCTACTATGACTGTCTATGTAATGTGAATATAACAATGGCTCCTTGAGCCTATATGAACAGTTGATTAGCTTGGCTATTCAAATTTAATGTGCTCACCATAACAAAACCCATGACTACGGGGCAACGACCGTTTGTGGACAGTCATCTCTCCTGGGTAGCTGCTTGCCATTCTCAGACAGCGAAACCGCATTATCGAGAGCAAAACTTCATAGCGAATAGGATCTTTTGATGTTTTGCAATGTATTAATGCTTCTGATAATAATCTATTAGTGTCCGTTTAATGGTATTACGCCTGATTGCACTTTTCACGTGATCACACACAAAACAAATCAGAACAGAGATTTCGCCTGTGTTGATGTATATAATTTCGCCCAGCGACGTAAACAGTTGGTTTTTTTTTAACTCGAGATGGGTTGGTCCTGGGGAGGGGGGTCATTTGGCAGTAATGTGAAACCAACGAGCTTAGAGCTCTGTATAAAGTGTTAATATCAGTAAGCAAAACTTGATTTAACAATAAAATATGAAAATCATTATCAGAATATTTATGATTTGCAAAAAATGTATCCGCACTGGATATAAATAAAGAAAGAAAGAAAACTACAGTCGACTCCGCTTGATCGCCCTCCACTTAATCGCTTTTTCCGCTTAATAGCCTCGTTTCCCAGGGAACCGAATTTTTTCTATATATAAGTCACTGGATAATCGCCTCTCACTCTGGATAATCTACCACTCTTCAGCGCCCGTGAATTCAAAAATCAGTGGTTGAAGGATTACAGTTGACAAATATATACACAGACTGTTTAACTGCGCGACGGATGGCAGACCGGTTGACTGAGTGACAGCTGCCACGCCGAAATAGGTGTGATAAGCCTTTCTTTCCCANCCCCCCCCCCCTCCTCTTGTCTCCCTTCGTCCCACGCTACGCATCACCGCCGTCGCCCGTCCGATAATACTAATGCGCCGAAAGCCGTATAGCATCCTCCCCTCCACCCCCCCCCCCCCCCAAAAAAANTCTTCCGTCTCAGCGAGGCGAAGAATGTAAACATCGTATTGGTGGATTTTGGCTAGATGAGAGAGCGTGTCATGTAGATGAACAGTCGATCCAACCGTGCCATCCTACTCCTTATTGTCTGTTGGGCTACTGCGAGGTGGCCAATGACAGAGATCGCGGAGATCAAACATTTTGTGCCCTACAATACCGTCAAACTCGAGTCTGTCCTGAGTCTGGCGACGAGAAGGCGTCAATGCACGACTTCAACGAAATTTAATCCCATTACGAAAAATATGGCTTACTCCGCTTAATCGCCCACTTTTTCCGTGATCCCGAGGAAGGGCGATTAAGAGGAGTCGACTGTATAACAATTGAACCAAATTTAATACACAAATTTTCGGACTGGCGTCCTTCTTCAGATGCAGAAAATCAATGAACTAAGAATGAAATAGCATAAGAAGAGGGGAAAAAAACAACTAATCAATAGTCATGAAAATTAAAAAGCTTGAACAGACACAAATATCCAACATCAAAAGGAACAAAGGCGAACATAATATTTATTAAAGTCCCTATTCATACCTTAACATTACGCAACCAGTGAAAAACATTCAGATACTCTATCCTTCAACATTTGGATAACTTATTATGAATAAACATGATACCAGGTGGTAAACTATCATGTTTCCCACTCTTTATCATTAAGGCCAGGATAGTAAAATATGAGCCCAAGCTGATATTATTGACAAATGAGCCACTGTAAGAGATGAATTTGAGAAAAAAAAAAAGGCCGAAAAATACTACCGCTATAAAAGTTCATGGCCATACCGAACAAAGGCGGTTTCAGCTTGCAAGTCCGAGATACTGTACTACCACTACACCACAGGAACTCCAACTTCACACCAATTTGAGCCTTAAATACCTTCTGGGTGCATATTGTTCGCTAACTTTCACATATAAGCTTACACATTTTCCAACTCCTCACGGACATTATCGTTATCTTCACTTGTACTGAATATAGGCTTCTTCAGATCTTATGCTCCGACCTCGACGCGATAACCGCCTACGTCATCAATAGGAGGCCACCTGGCGAGACTGGGGGTCGAAGTGTATATCAGTGCATAACAGCGACCGAGACTAGTGGTCAGTTCTATGTGGAGCTTGGAAAAAAAAAAGATGTTTTGGGGCTAAAATAATTGGTTTGATGACCCAGATCAGGTTTACAGACAATTGGGATAGTGTAGCATATAATCTCTTGGAACTGGCAAGAAGAGTCGTTCTTCCTCTAGTTCGTTCTTGATGCCTCGTATACAAGACAGAGGAGTACCCTTTTGACGGCGCCAAGAACTAGGACTGCTCAAATTATATCACTGGCGAAATTTAAGATGAAGAAACTACAACATAAACATGTTCACTTCGATAGAATTCCGCTGTACATCCGACAAGTCCTCGACTGCTGTGTTTAGATATGTGGATAATTTTGCTTCAGTCTAAAAGATCCAGATGTTTTGTCAAAAACTTCAGTCGAGCACATTTTCTCTCAGTCTGGCCATTTCTCAGAACACATTGCATGAAATGGGATTTTCATCCCGTGTATGCCATATTACTCGCGCTGCATGACGTCATAAAACAAAGAAAAGCTAGCGAACGATTGGTGCGGACGCATACGCAAACCGTCTGGACCAATCGTCCATTAGCTTATCTAGCTTTTTGATGTCACGTAGTACGTGTAATGGCGAGTAATTCTAACATTTCAGCGGTTGTTTTTTCGAACACTGTCGAGAGAAAGAAAAAAAATGTGCGTGGTTTAAATTTTATGAAATATAATATGGACCTATTATCCTGTGAAGCAAATAACTACCCTTGTCCCTTTAAATTTCTGAACTTGCCTAGAGATCTCATATGAAGCCAAACGTTATTAAAACGGGCTGAAACTTCTGGAATAATAAAAAAAAAATAGGACCAAGACTTGCATACTATGATCTCATTGTGAGACATGAACATATCGTAAAAATCAAAAGTATACAGCACCACTTACTGCCAACCTCCGTTTAATCGCCATTGTCCCCAAGTTCTCGTTGATGGTGCCATTAAGCGAAGACGGCTGTGTTAAAAGAATTAAGGTCGCACATAGAAAGCTTCTCGATAGAACGAGGTTGCTCTGTATCTTTTTGACTTGATGCTTAACCTCTGACGATCTAAAAACTATTGAAAGTATTGCCAAATTCCCAGAAACTGCGTTCATAATATGACAAACGCGAACCTGCATCTAACGTGTTATATTAATAATATCTCTTAATGATGATATGTTTTCCTATGGCAAAATATATGGTGTTTTCTGTACAAATGTCAACTTCCAATTAATCACAACGTTTCTCATAATTCTGAAGAGTTGGAATAAAGTAGAGCATGTATCTGACCTTCAAGTGTTGCCATTAAGTTGTTCATCAGTTGTCATTTCAAACAAATATGACACATTTGTCAACAGAATTCAGCGTGTGGTCTTCACGTTATTTGTCGTGTATCTCATCATCATTATGAAAGAAATTTGTCACATTTTCCAAATTTAGGATCTGGAGAAAGTTCCGATGTATTCAAAATTGCACAGCCCTGTCACCTACATATCATCCTACGCATCAACCCCTGCATTTAACGTACGCATTAACTCACGCATTCTTAGTCTACATCAACGTCATCCTTTTGGGAGATGCACGATAAGACAGACAGTAATTACTGCAGCTATCGTTACTGCGTTATGAGGGAGACAAGTTTCGACATTCTAGATTGTGGTTGTTATTATCATGATCATCATTTCTATCATCATCGTCATCATTATCATCATCATCATCATCATTTCTATTATCGTCATCATCATCATTTTCATCATCATCATTATTTCTATCATCGTCACCATCATTATTTCCATCATCATCATCATCATCATCATCATCATTTCTATCATCGTCATCATCATCATCATCATCATCATCATTTTCATCATCGTCATATCATTATCATCATTTCCTTTGCCATCATCACTTTTCACTTTCATTGTTGTCATCATCATTTCGGTCCCTTATAAGTAAATAAATGAATACATCACATTTGCTATAAGAACAGATCTATATCGATTGTGCTTCATTCAGGATAACACAAATATAAACTTAAAATTAAACATACTCACAACAGTAAATAAAAATTACGAAACCGGTAATGGAGTGAAAAATTTATTGGAACTGATATAAATAGGACCTAAATGACATAAAACGGCAAATTATTGTGCAAATTATAATTCCCAATTTTCGGATACGAGTCCTTTGTCAAGGTAATAAAAATATTAATGACTCAACAATGTTTGTTCTGCTGATAAAATTTCTTTACCCTGCATTTGGTTCATTAAAAGTTTTTTCTACCCTGGACAAAGGACTGGTGTCCAAAAACTGTCGATAATAATATGGATAATTTGTCTTTAAGTGTTATCTAATTTCCATTATATCTGTTCCAATACATTTTTACTTCCTAAAGGGCTTGTAGCAATTTGCTGTCTTATCTGCCCGTTTTGCCGTCACTATTATTTTCACTACAATAAATATAATATATACATAGACTATATCAAATTTTCGGAACACACTGACAGTGTTCCTTCACCAGCGATAAGATCTAAAACACTCATGACCATCAAGCGTCATGTTCAATTTATTTCAAAGAGAAAAAAAAATAGAGCTTTCTATCACTGTAATGTTTACTGTAAGGATTGAAAATTTAATTTTTTGATATATCAAGACATCAGCATAATAATGTATCAGCCCAACAATTGAGAACTTGCGCATTAAGGATGGGATCTCTTACCACCGTAAGAATTAAATTAACTCTGCATGCTGAACACTACTAAGGTTGCATTCAGCACCGATGTACAAATGACAATCCCATAATTAATGCGCAATCTCTCCCCGCATAACTCAGCAAATTGGGGCATAGTTGAATGGGTGAGGGGTGGAGGAGGAGGGGAAGGCTGGGAATCTGGGCTTTATCCCCGCCCCCATTATACAAAAGTATGTTCCATTCAGGCGCCCGTCCAACACTCATTTAGCTGCCTCTTCTGACTGTGTATCTTTATCACACGAATGCCTCTTCCCTCCCCCCACCAACTTCGAATAAATAGCAACCACTATGCCTCCTTCCTATACCCCACCATACCCCCCACCCCCACCCCAAGCACTTCATGGCTTGGCTACTGCACATCACTACCTGTTACGATGCGTTTCGTTCGTTACAGCCTAAGCATGCATTGCACGGCGCTTTTGCGTTTGTTATATATTTATATATAAACCACCGTTTCAGCTGTACTCACGCAAGCTGAGATGGATACCTGAAGCCTTAATGAATGAACGTGGAGATGTATCTTAATAGACTTCCCGGGTCATTCCCTTGAGAATTGTCTTTTCAGTACCTCCAAGAGCTAACCTTCCCAAAGCTATGTGAATATCATGTTTGCGTTGACTTGCTTTTTCAACAACAAAGAACCGTTAAATGGAATTAAAGTTGGTCAACATTGTACAAATAAAGTTATGGCGTTCTCTTCTTACGCTGTTTTCATGGAATAGCCCCGCCAGTTCTGTTGTGAATGAATGAAGCCTTTCTATGGTTTAGATAGTAACCGAGTGCAGGAGGTTTGATGTTGTTATGGAAGATGTAGACTAAGTGTGCTGTTGGCGAGGAAGGATGGACTGAAGGACAGAAGGGAGTAGAAAGAGGGTGGGAGATAGAGTGATGAAGATTGTGCGTGGGAAGTAACTAAAGGAAGGATTAACTGGGGAAGGGGGAAGCTAAGATAAAGGAGAAGCGACTGATAGAAGAGGGTAGGATAGAAGAGACGAGGTGATAGACAGGAAGCATATGCGAAGACTGGTGAATGAGGGATATCTGAGCTGGGATGGACAGCAAATGATTGATCGGAAGTGTGAAGGAGAGAGGGATGGGTAGAGACACAATAAGAGGTGTGGGGAAAGAAGAAAGATAGGAGAGAATAGACAAAATGAAACAAAATCATGGTTATAATTGAGTGTATACATTCACACAGGTGATGAAGGAAATAGCTGATTGAGTGAAACAGAAGGATCAGAATGGAGAGGAAGATAAGACAGGAAAGAGGAGAGAAATAGAAATAGAAGGAATAGGGAACAGGTGAGAGAGGTGAGAGAAACCGCTTCATATCGAAAAATCGTAGATAGATAGATAGATAGATAGATAGATAGATAGATAGATAGATAGATAGATAGATAGACGGACGGACGGACGGACGGACGGACGGACAGACAGACAGACAGACAGACAGACAGACAGACAGACAGAGAGACGGACGTCGGACGGACAGATAGATAGATAGATAGATAGATAGATAGATAGATAGATAGATAGATAGATAGATAGATAGATAGATAGATAGATAGATAGATAGATAGATAGAGAGATAGATAGGGTATCGCGTCTGTAGTTGTTCTGAGAATCCTAATTCCACTATAGGTCTTGCAGGATTCATTTCGAAAAATGAATTAAGACTAGATTGCTTAATGATACAAATATCTGTATTATAAGATTAAACCAGAGGCGAGGCATATTATTTTCGATCGCGGTAAACTCCGAAACCACTGTACGTAAAATTTGGTCCACACCGTCAACCTGCGTGAAATTTGATAGAGAACGTTTAGCATCGATGGCAACTCTACCAAAATGCAAAATTCCATCAAGTTTGTGTCTTTCCATCATGTTGTCCTTTTAACGGATGAGGTTGAAATTTCGAATTCTGCTTTCCATTCTTAGATGGCGCTATGCAGTGTGAAGCCTTTGAGTGCTGTATCAGTGGGTGTATCCGTAAATGTAATCACATAGGCGGGTGTGCACGCTACAGCACCACAGTGATAATGCAAGGATCTTCACGTAGCAGACAATCTTATTTAAGTAGTC
The DNA here is from genome assembly GCA_033807755.1 of Ellobium chinense. Classification (NCBI taxonomy): domain Eukaryota; kingdom Metazoa; phylum Mollusca; class Gastropoda; order Ellobiida; family Ellobiidae; genus Ellobium; species Ellobium chinense. The sequence goes on from JAWQUT010000193.1 coordinate 40,131, forward strand.
ATCTAATAACTCTTTTATAGAATGGGTGTTCCATACTAGTATAAAAATATGTAGGACTAAAAGTGGGGTTTCTTAACTTCACTATCCAAGGAAATTTAATTGCCACTTAAAAAAAATCAAAACAAACAAGGTGGAGTCACAGGACCCAGATACATATGCACAGAGATCTAGTCTTTAGTTGTCCATGAAACGGCAGATGGCTGGATGAATATCGTCCATACTGATCCTCACTGCTAGCTACTGTAATGAATGAACATCGCTTGCTGTAAACGGGGAGGACGGGGGTGGCTCCATATAATTGCAGCTCCACAGGTACAAGAACAACAACAAAAAAAAAAGAAACCAGTATGAAGAGTTTGCCAATAAGTTCGTTTGTTTGCTTTTGTCATTAAATGTCTGTTTAGAAAAGCATTGTGTACAAGTGATTAAGCGAAACGTGCAGTAGACCTGTATGTGGCAGACTGCAATTGAAGAGCGTTTTACCCAAACCCGGTATGTGGTCTCTGAATATTCTTGAAATAAAAGGAAATACTATTAAGGTAATTGCTCCTCACACGTATATTTTTATTTACTGTTAAATGGTGTAAAAATCTGAAGAAGTGCAGATTATAGCTCATTAAAAGGTTTCGAATGAATTAACACAGAAATGCATGTTTGAATACACCATCAACTCATTTTTCAACGACAGCGCATTTACTGAATTTTGGAAAAAAAAAAACACTCTTCAATTAAGCAGAACCGACTCTACACCACACTGCATTTAACACAGGTATAATTAAGATGAGACGTATTTATTTCCTGTTTATTGTTCTGCATTTTATCACTGTCTCTCCCAGTGCAAGAGATACATGGACATTAAGGACTCCCCACCAGATTGTGTTGGAGCAAGAAGCCTCACGGGTGTTCTTATAAGCTCGATGCCCTCAACCCATATCTCAAATCTATATTATTAGTGCATAATCGTAAATTTGTCAGCCTGGCTTCACTTCATAAATTATGTATTGCATATTTTGCACTTGCTGTATTGTTCGCCCCCATATTATACGATTGTACAAGCGCAATGAGGAATTGAACTGGTAATATTTTATATTGAACTTTCCTAATAATGGGGCTATGTTGTAAAATAATAATAATAATAATAATACTGATGCGGTTTATAAGTCTCGTATTCAGGCCAATGCCTGCTCACGCGACTTCACACTATTATTATCACAGCAGGCCAGATCACTCTAGTACTTTGTCAACTACCTGAGGAGATTATAGTGCTGTTTCTCCTCTGCAAATCCAGTAACCATAATATTTACTGGCACATTCCGTACTTCCAAAATTGCATTTTGTTGCATTATCTGCACGCCATGGACAGTGTTATTACTTCTAAGTAACTTAAATCGAGATGTGCAGTTTCATATGCCCTACGGCTACATCTCTCAGATAAAATACACGTATACAGCGGCAAAAGGCGGGGTCAAAATGCATGCTGATTTCTATTGCTGTAGAAACAGAGGATACAGTAACAGTGCAAAGAGGTGGAGTCAGTTACCTCCGTTGCCAAGGCCATTATTATATACGGCTGTAGAGATCTGATTTTATTGATTTTATCACCTATAAAACTTTCGCAAAGAGTTTTATAAGATTTTAATTCCAGATTTTTATTCCAGTTTCATCAAAATCAACTTTATCATCCTGCACAAAATCCTACTTCCACCTCCCCGTTGGTGGCCAGGGACGACAGAATCTTTCTATTTATACACTTTTAGTACAATGTTTCTGATAATCCGAAAAGGCCTTGCCTACTTATTTAATCAAGATAAATACAAAATGAAATCTTGCCCTCATTTTTGTTGGGTGCACTCCTCCTAGTTTCTCGGAATCTACATGTATTTGAATGTGTAAATGTGTATGTAAACTCCGCCCAAATATGCTAAAACTGTATCTGTTTTGGAGCTGTAAATGTACATTTGTTTCGCTGTAACTGTCTATCATTTCGCTAAAGCTACATATCCCCACTTATAAGTGTGTAAAATTTTTCTTCACTTGGTTTTATTACTTCCCATTTATATTGTTAGCATTATTTCTAGTGGAGAGTTTTTTAATGCCGTTCGGTTTACATTGCCAGGGTTGGTGATTGGATGGTTGACGTGGGTGAAGAAGGAATAAGAAGGGCGTTGGTTGCGGGTTCTCAGTAGACTGTGACATTAGATGAATATATAATAAAAATAATAATAATATGTGCGTAATATACCGTATGTGCTGACGTATTATCTCGTATTTCACGAGACTGGTGTTTAAAAAAACAAGTCATCACTGAAAGTGGAGGAGATGTGATACGATTACCATTCCAATTTTCTTTCGCACTGGAATTAAAAATGGAATTCTACATTAACCTCGCCATTTTACGTTCGTAATCTGTCTCTTTACCGGGACAATTTTTTTTTTCCATTGGCATTGAGATGAGTTTCAGAGCAATCACGTGACAAAAACAGAAGCAGCGGCTGTGAGCTGTGAAAGATTCATTGATTTGGATGAGGGACGACGTTATCCTTGGGGACTCAAAGTCGAAGAGGTACTGCAACAGAGTTGCAAGATAAAAATGTGTTTTAAGTTTGGAGATCGCTGCCAAGGGTTAGTGATTTTTTTAGTGTTTCGTTCATGCAAACGATATAGAAAAATTATTTCCCCAAGGAGGTATTCCATCATCGCACCATTTGGCTTTGCCGTGCCATCTGCGTGCCCCGCTGGCGTTTTCTGAAATCATTTTTGAATTCGTATGAATGTGCTGGTTGTTTTCCCAAATGTAGCAGTCGAAATACGCACGAAAATTGGAAGCGGGTAAATTCCCCTTTATAGCCAATCGTTAGCTTGAAGTGATTTAGGTCTAAATTCCCCATAAACGTTTAGAATCTGAAGTTTATAAATTTTCACACGAATTTTGATACCGTCTTCAGGATTGGATAAAACATTCTGAACATTAGGTTACCAATATTTATTTTTGTCCCAGTTTTTGACTGTAGCCACCACTGACCTTCATAACTAGTACGGAATATTTTACAGCGTGAATCAGATCCAAATAGTTTACTATCAGGGAAATGGACAGTCACTGCAGTTATTTCCAGAACTTTTCAAAACCATGTGTTGTAGTTGAAGTCGTCGCCATTGTTGTCGTCCTCACTGTTGTAATTGTAATGGTCGTCATCTTTGTTGTTATTGTTATTGTTAATGTTGTCATCCTCGTCATCGTTATCGTCTTTGTTGTTGTTTTTGTTGCTGCAGCCTTCGTCACCTTCGTTCTTGTTGCTGTTTTTGCTGTTGTTCTTGTTGTCGTTTGATGATGTTGTTGTTGTTGTTCTTCTTCTTCTTCTTATTGTTGTTGTTACTGTTGTTGTCGTTGTTATTGTTGTCGTTGTTGTCGTCACCATTATAATCGTCGTCGTCGCTGTTGTTGTTGTTGTTGTTTTGTTGTTATTGTTTTTGTTGTTGTAGTTGTTGTCGTCGTCATTGTCGTCGTAGTTGTTGTTGTTGTTATTGTTGATGTTGTTGTTGTTATTGATGTTGTTCTTGTTGGTTTTTTATGTTCTTGTTGCTATTGTTGTCGTTGTTATTCTTGTTATTGTTGTCGTTGTTGTTGTCGTCGTCATTGTAATCGTTGTTGTTGTTGTTGTTGTTGTTGTTGTTGTTGTTGTTGTTGTTGTTGTTGTTGTTGTTGTTGTTGTTGTTGTTACACCAATTTTAAGCACCTCTGAACTTAAAAAGCGGAACAGAGTTCTAAAGTCCTTCTAAACAACAGCACAGAAACTCCTCCTGAAATACTCTGACATTCACTGTTTTGCCGACAGAACAAAATGTCTTACGATGATAAAACAGCTCCTGAAACGCTCTATAAGCCGATAATGGTAAACGGTTTATCATTGGATGGCAGGAAAATTGTGCAAAGTACAGGAGGTGCTAACACATTTGTCATCTAGACAAGAATCATTCGAACTCTTTACTGGAAGAGGTCCCTGAGTGTTTGTGAGTGGGAAGTGCACTTTTTTATTGCTTTTGTATCGTTCCGCCCTCTTAAGTTACGGAATGCGGAGGGAAATGATGTTGGGAAGGGGGAAGTCAGTGTCCTTAGTTCAGTAGCGTTCTCCGGTTTCTGTTTTTTTTTTTCAAAGACCGAATATGAGATAGAGGCTCTCACTATAGAAAGGTATTCCATTCAGATGTATGGACGATTAAAGTGAGTGGGCGATGACTTAAGGTTTTGTTTTTTTTTTTCTCCCATGAGAAGACCTTGAGAAGTTGTCAGGTGAGGGAGGAAAGCGGGTTTGCTAAAAACTTGCGAAGAACATGGTTAATTTTTTTCCGTGACATATTTTGGGATGCAGGTAACGAGGGTGGGCGAGAAGCGGAGGTGAGGGGTAGGATTATAATGAAAACATTAATTTGTTAGGGGTTTTTTTTGGTGTTGTGTTTTTTGGGTTTTTTTGGCGCTGTTAGCGTCACGTAGCCGAGATGTATTAATTTATGTTGCAAATATGGGGTGTGTGCGGATGCCCTTTATGAGCGTGTATTAATGTGTACGATATCATTTTTAAGCTCGTTGTAAAGAAGACAGTTTTGTTGGATAAGTAGGTAATATTGTTCCATTTTAAGTACATAAGAATAAGCAACCTGTGGTATCAGTGAGAATAAGGCTGCTTCTTACATGGTGTTATTAAATAGGAGGTTAGAAAATTGCCTGTAAACTCAGACTTCGACTCACTCGTGTTTAAAACTTATCATCACCAGAACCGATAATTGTTTTGAGAAAATACCGCTCCCTGAGAAACCATACCGTCTCCGAGTGACTGTCAACTTTATGAGAAATTATGATGTTCGCAGCAGACCATTTTTGATACTATGATGCTCTCAGAAGACAATTAGGCTACCTTCGATTGGATGCCGTGAGGGCTTGGCTATGATCAGAGGATATGCACTGGAAATTGTAAATTAAATAAGGCTCCACTTTATTTCCTTTGTCAGAAAGTAAAACGCTAGCAGAGCACAGTTCATTTTGTCTGATTTTGTATGATGTTTATATCACACCATTCGTTTCGTCACAAGGTATGATTTTTGCAAAACACAGTTCATTTTGTCAGAAATTATATTTGTATTGAGTAAGATGTTTGAAGAGCACAGTTCGTTCTGCCAAAAAGTATGTTGTTGTATTATATACCACACCACCCCTCGTGAAAGAAAGTAGGACATTTTCAGAATACCTTTCCTTTTGTCAGAAAGTGTGAAATTTGTATAGCACAATTCCTTTTGTCAGAAAGGGTGACGATTGCACCACCCCCATCCATTTTGTAAAGGACATTTGAACAAGATCATTCCTTTTGTCATTTGTCATAGAGTACGACATTTGCAGAGCACAGTTCCTTTGTTAGAAGGTATGACATTTGCAGGAGAGTGCTACTTTACTATTAATATATTTTTTAAAAAACATGGATTTTTATGGAGCCCCTGGAAGTTCATAGATAAGATAATTATCATCATCATTTAATGACAGACCATGTGTTTGAGAGCAAAACGATTGCAGTGCCCAGCGGGTCAGGTATCCGCTCTGATGATAATGAATAGGCATGGTAATTGATCACACTGTGAAGAGTGGCATAGAGGAAGGGAAATATTTTGCTGTGGGGCAATTAAAGAACTAGCTGGTTGAAGATGGCACTCATACATTTATGACATTAGGTAGTTTTAATGTAGATCAGATCAGAATTTGCTATGGATGGAAGCTGTGGTTTGAAGTTGTGTTGAGAGGAATGGGGGGAATGGGGAAGGAGATATGGGAGGGAACATAGGGAAGTTTTTGGTTTTTTTTATGGAAAAAAAAAANGGGGGGGGGAGCGAGGAGAGAAAGAGAATGAGATACAAAAAAAAAAAATAGTACAAAGGTGCCTATATTTGAAAATGTACAGTTGCCCCCCTCCCCCTCTTCCTTCCTTGCACATCCATATCTTACTAATCAACGCCACGAGCGTATGAGGCAAAGTAGATACACCAGGTATTTAATTTGTGGTTCAACACTTCAGGCAGTTTGTGGTTGTGGGTCGATAAGTCCATTACTATGATCACATGACCCTCTTTTATCTAGCGCTTAATGGTCGATAGTCTCTCTGCAACATTAACAGATATCAAGGATCTAGCTCTAGCAGTTGTCCACCGTGGTCAGTTGATCAGGACCGTAACTCCCACTTCCTTTGCAACACTCCTGTCCTTCTCGCAAAATAAAGTTGATCCTGTCTGGAGTGTGTGCGCCTATAGCTGTGATTGTGCGCGTATGTGTGGGCGTTTATGTGTGGGTGCTTGCCTGTGTGCTTGTTTGTGTGTGTGTGTGTGTGTGTGTGTGTGTCTGTGTGTGTGTGTGTGTGTGTGTGTGTGTGTGTGTGTGT
>JAWQUT010000193.1:46899-66561 GCA_033807755.1 Ellobium chinense
TTCAATCAACGGTAATTCGGGTCAGAATAGCATTAGCTCAAAAATGCTTTCACTTAATGAAAGCATACACATTGGGCTTTTATAGCATAGCAATAACTTGATTTGGTCAAAAAATGACTTTAGCCTCTTCTTGACTGACCCCAAGACAAATGTCCTTGTTGTTTCTTTCCTCGAAACCTTTGTGCTTTCCTTTTATCTGCACTGTGAGTGTAATAAAGTGAAGGAATGGTGAAAGAAGTTATGAAACGGCCATCCCGGGGCAATATCAGAAGATTGAGAACAGAACACAAAGTAAGAGCTGGACTTCCGAAGATGTCCAAATGGCGATATGTTTTTTGTTGCCTTTTTTTAGCTTTTGCTCGTGGCTTATATTGATTCCCAACGGGATCGGGGAAATCATTTCGTCCCCTTTCGGCCTTAATATTGTCCTTGGCTGTCAGAGAGCCGATTTCTCTTTTTTTCATTATTCTTTTTCATTTGTGTTCACTTTCCCTCAACCCTCTCTCTATCTCTCTCTATCTCTCTCTCACTCTTGTTCACCCTATTTATTTATTTCTAAATTTCCTTTTCATACCATGGACATTATTTGCATGCGATGCGATAATTTGCTCTCGAATCCAACACAGTAATGACGATGTTCCTGAAGCTGTTGTTGTTGTTGTTGTTGTTGTTGTTCTTGTTCTTGTTCTTGTTCTTGTTCTTGTAACAGTGGCAATGATAGTGGTGGTGATTGTGGTGGTGCTGGTTCTGATGGTGCTGGTGATGTTGGTGCTGGCGTCGGTTCTAATAGTTGTGATGATGATAGCTATGGTGGTGATTAAATTAAGTGACAACCACAGCTGCTGTGGTAAGTGCTACTTGGAAACTTGCGCACTAGCGATGGGATCTCTTACCATCGTAAGAATTCCACTAGTGCACTGGTGCTGAATGCATCCCTAGTAGCATTCAACATACAGAGTATTGCAATTTTTCGATGGTATGAGATCCCATAGTTAATGCACAAGTTCTCAACTATACATAGATTCAGCAGTGTGTCAGTGAGATGTTTGTTGCTGACAATGATGACGCTGTACAACGGGGACCCAGTCATATGAAAGTCAGACAATTATGACCTGACATTCACTTTATCGATCTCATCAACTGGGACACATCACTGTTGGCCAGTGTCCCCCCCNCCCGCCCCCCCCGTTCGAGCCCATAATCATGATGTTTGGGCGCTTATTACCCTAAGGCTTTGCTACATGTAGAGAATACTAGCGGAGTCACAAAGAGAGGTGCTTAGACTAGCTGTGGAAAATGAATGGAACAAAGTGACATGGGAGGCACAGTAATGTTGATGAGTAGGGCATTCATATAGTGGTGGTGTACGAAGAGAAAACAGGCATGAAAACAGGAGGGTGGGGTGGGCTCAGAGAGGGTGTAGGTGAGGGGAGGNNNGGGGGGGGGGGGGGGGGGGGGGCGGGAAGAGAAGAGCCAAGAGGTTACATGTATTCAATGTTCTCCAAAAATGGCTGCAGCTACTTGGAGAACTACTGGGAAGTGAACGGGTATGGGGGATGACACAGACCTATTCTTGCGGGAAGTGGGTTGCACTGAAAGGCCCCTAAGCCTATCCCGCCCCATCTTGGCGAGTAAGGATTACAGTTACTGTAGTGTTGAAAAGCTTCCATCTAATCTTCCTAATAGGGCACCCGGCGATCACCACCAATAGAAACGCAGCAGTTATGCATATCAGATGGCCAAAAAAAAAAAAATAATAATACATGTACTTGATTTCAGATGCATGGAATTTGTCATATATTAGCAGATGGAAATTTTCTGCTAATGCTGCAAATTTCAGACATCTATGGTTATGCCACAGCTGCAGATTATAATGAAACACGTCATACTTAACAGGATGTCTGACACATTGGTCTCAGCACGCCATTGTTCATTGTTTCACAAGCATTTGTTCTTACTATGCCCTGACAAAAGCATAGCATCTGCTTCAATGAAACTTGCAACAATTATAGAGCAATTATGTTTATTAACGTGTTTAAAATCTAACACGGTTTCTTTTCAACTCTCGAAATTGGATTTTGAGCAAAGTCAACGTGTTATCAGTTTTTGGCCACCCGGTGTAAGGGTTGGCCGGCTCGATTACTAAATTCTTGTTCGCCAAATTGTTGAGCAAAGAACGAATCTCTTCAGTGCGGTAGGAAATAGGACGAACTTCCTTTTGCCTTTGATTTGTACATACATATTCGAATCCCCAGAAATCGAAATCCTATTTCCCCATTTTTCACCTCTTGGTCCAGTAACCTGAATTTGAAATTTGAGCTTCGGATCTTACTCATGTCCTATGAGCTGAAGCGAATTCGGGCTGGCATCGCTACAAATATCTGGTTTTTGGCCATCCCTAATTCATATCAACATCATTAGCACCAGCAGACATGCTGCAGTTTTGGTATACCCAAACATTAATATGTGGTTAGCAGTATGATTCAGTGGTCAAGGGAAAAGATCTCCATTTACGAGATCTGCCTGCCGATTATAGCTTGTACTACACGGTTGCTTTGGATTTCTGGTTAGCAGCATGACCCAGTAAGATAGAGAAGAGTAAGATTTTTTTTTCTGGGTTGGGGGAGGGGGGGGCAAAAAAACTTTTGCAAAAATGTTTACCTAATTACAAGTAAAACTCCAGTAATTTAAGAGTTTGGGAAAGTACTGGTATGAAATATTATAAGCAAATGAACAGACAGATTTGCTCTCTCCAAGCTTGTCTGAACTAGATACCATGCTTTTGTCATAGCAAATAAACATTGAAAACACATGTTAAAATGCGACGTGTCAGAACCTCTGTATTAGTAGCATAGGTAAGCTACTTTTAGACATATCATTTTAATGTTCAGCTGTGATATTACCAAGGTATTTACATTTGATATTTGAAATTTACATCATTAGCAGACAACTGAGAACTTGCGCATTGAAGATGGAAACTCTTGCCGTCGTAAGAATTACATCTGTGCATCGATGCCGAACCACCTTTAGTAGCTTTCAACATGCAGCATTAATGTAATTCTAACGATGGTACGAGAACCCATTCGCAAATATCAAGCTCTGAAGTTGCTGTCTGATACTGTCAGATTTGAGCCACATGAAACATGAATTAGTGAAGATATTAAGCTTTGAAGTGAAATCTGTAATTGTTTATATCATATACGTAATATATATATTTTTTTTATAGACAGACAGACAGACAGACAGACAGACAGACAGACAGACAGACAGACAGACAGACAGACAGACAGACAGATAGATAGAAAGAGAGAGAGAGATAGATAGATAGATAGATAGATAGATAGATAGATAGATAGATAGATAGATAGATAGATAGATGATACAAAGGTCATCGTTTAATCCCATCTTCTTTAAATGGCAACTTTCTATCATGCCTTGAAAAACTGCAATTAACTGAAACCGATTATATTATTGTCCCAATCATTAGCGTTTACGGTATTATTATCAAAAGCAAATTAATGTATTCAGATATTTATTTAGATTAAAGACGAAAATCATTACGGGCCTACACTATTTATAGCTTTTACGCGATGTTAGGTGTCCCTGAGGATCATTCAGATCTATAGGCCATATGCATATAGAAGTTATTTTTGGAAAGTGATGAATTCCCGTTTGTTTCTTTCAGTGAACAGGGAGAATTAGTTAATTTTTTCGATGAATCTTTTTCACCGAGTGTTGCAGCAAGTACAAAATAATTAATTCCCTTGCGGTTCTCCAAAATCCGGTGAGCAAGCAGGGATGAATTACGCTTTGATGCATCCATCCTCGATTTACGTCATCAAAACTGTCATCAGCTTGATCTGCCTCCCGTTATATCAGGAATCTTACAGAATAAATTCTCTGCGTGATTACCATTGTGGGCTAATGTGTGATGTATGATAAGAACGTGTCGGGTGCAGTTGTCGATTATATCGATACTCTGCTATTTTGATCTCGGTATCAAAACTCAGGCAGATTATTATTATACCATGTCGATACCTGTGATAAGTTGTCTCTCCGTGCCGCAGTGCAGACAAATATCGAGGGTATCGAATAGAAGGATCAAAATGCCCACCCGGTTCTGAATATCAGAATTGAAGTAGAATCGATGTTTTTAATATTTAAGACATGGAGTATCGCAAAAGTTAGTAAGTCCGGCATCGGCCCACCATAAATTAGAACATTTATCTCTTGTTTGCGCACATCCACAAATGCGGAAGTGGAAAGGGGGGAGGGGGGTGAATGGGCAAGAAAAGGGCGAAAAGGGGGAAAGGGGGAGCGGGGGGGCAGAATGAATACAGGCCAGGTAGAGGACATTTTTCATGACCACGTCTGATTACATCTTATATAGATAATACCTCGACAACATCAAACAGTGTATGAAGAGAGCCCTCTTAATCTCCCCTATCTCTGTACATCATAATCTGAACATTTCAACACAACATCTACGGAAAGATAAGCGATGTCGAAGTGAGATCACAGCTGTCTTCCTGTGTTGAGTATGACTTCTTCACATGAGAGGTTTTGTATGAGTTGGTAGTTCATGGATAAGTTTCAAAGTGGCCATCTCCTTATTTTCTTTAACCATCATTCTGAGTTTGTACCGGGTAATAACAAAAAATCATCTTTTGAATGAAGTTAATTAACAAGTAGAATTTGTTGTTGTTGTTGTTGTTGTTGTTGATGTTGTTGTTGTTGTTTTTCGGAAAGGGGGTGAGGGAGGAGGGGGGAGAGACGGGATACCATAACATAAAAGGGAATCCTGGAAATTTGTATCTCTTCATATCACAAACGCTTTGCCCCCCTCCTCTCCCCTTAAATCCCCCTAGCGTCTTCCCGTGCAGACATTTTTGTATCCGCTCCATAATGGTGGCAAATGAATAGACATATTAATTTTGGCTTTCTGCAAGAAAACATCACTCATCTGTACACTTCAACGCAACATCTACGAAAGATAACCAATGTGGAAGTGAGATCACAGCTGTCTTCCTGTGTCGAGTATGACTTCTTCACACAGGAGGTTTTATATGAGCCGGTAATTCATGGAATTCAGCTTGAAAGCGGGGGAGGGGGGGCTTGCTTTTTGTTTGCTTTTCTTAATATCACTTCGGGTTTATAGAAGATGACTCCCATCTCCTCCTCCTTCTCCNCAATCAGTCCGTTTTGTCTTGTTTTATTAAGGTTGGAGGGTTTTGGGGGTGTGGGGGGAGCAATCTATCTAGAGAATTTTTAAAATACGTAGGGTTTGGCGTCACGACAGCCCCTGCCCCTAACTCCCCCCCCCTTCCCCTTGTCCCTAAGCTGTCCAGAATAATAGGCCTACCGTTCAGAAATCCGTGTATCCGATTTGTAATGGTGACAGATGGACGGAAATATTAGTTTTGGCGGTCAGCGGGAAAACGTTATTCGTGGTTAGTTTTTTTTTTTCAAACAGCAGCCTGTATGACAAGGAATGCAGCAATTTATCTAAGCCGCGCGTGAATAAAGACGAAAGTCTTGATCGAGAAACGTGGGTGTTATTTCGAAAATAGGTTAAGCTGCTCCTTAAACGGATCATATTTAACACACCACGTAGGCAAATTATCCATCGGACAAAAGGAAATAAAATAAATACACTACATTTTGATTATCTAGGTTCCTGTTTGTTTGTTTGTTTGTTTGTTTGTTTGTTTGTTTGTTTGTTTGTTTGTTTGTTTGTTTGTTTGTTTGTTTGTTTGAACAAAACTTTGATTCCAGTTTTATGTTTCGTTAAATCCTACCTACCCTTATGCCATTTAAATCTTGGACCACAGCCTTAAAACCAACTATTATGAAAAATCGGCTGATCTGTATTTACTTTGGGTCAGATGTGTATCTGGACATCAATTACGTGAGATATTTTGTATCAGCATTAGAGCTGGTCCCCCACCATCTTTATGATTATTTTCAAGCGGAAAGATGTACATCTCTGGGAAGATGAACTCATGAGACTCACGATGGCTCTATTCAATTTTTTTATGAGCTGCTCTAATCGAGGTTTACATAGTGGTACCTATCACGAGGTTTCCACCTTGATGACCTTAATGTAAAATATTGTGTGTTCAGCAAGTCATATTCATGACATTTACTCCCTTAAATCCGTCAGGTGGCGCTCCACATGTTCAGGTACACATCACGTTTTTTACTCCATATCCACTGTCACTTTACATAATATTAATACCATATCTATTTCATAGTTTGATATGACAAATTTAACCCTATGGTTTACAGACGTATTTAACCCTGTATGCGAAATTTGGCACCCCACATCTGGTGGGAAAATGCAAATCATTTATTTGAGATTAGTATGCGTAAAGAGCATTAATTGCGATCATCGGCTAGCGACGGTAACTTGTGTGTATGATGTCTTTTGTTCTTTCTCTTTGTAAACTTCCACATAACATTCTCGATGTTATAGATCTAATTAGCATTTATTTTGAAAATGATGGAAAAATTGTTTATGATATCTCAGAAGATATTCATTCACAAACACAGGCTTCTGCAGCTGACAGTGTATGTTTACAGCTGGTTCTCATATTTGCAGTGTTAACAACAGTAACCGTCCAATAAGCCTTTTCGCCCACCGTGTGGTTGCCGATTTTCATGTTATTATGAGGAAAATGACCCAGATGAAATCAAAGGCGCTATGACCATCTCTCATGTCCCTGTTGATCAATCTGAATTTGAGACCTGAATTCATTACAGTTTTGATGTTTTCATTCAGTGAGCGTGAAAGAAATCAATGTGATCTTGTTTGAAGAATATCGCAAACTTCAGAATTTGAAGTAGATCATCCGGCATGCTAGAGTCGTAATGTCAACAATACAAGGGTTTGAATTAGAGGCGTAACTGCTTTATTCGCAGCCCCCCGCCCCTTCGCCACCCCGCACTTCGAACAGTGTGAGACGCTGAAGTGATGTCGGGTGCGTTTCTGTTTCTTTCATATTTGTCTTGCTAGTCTCAGACAGCCAATGAGCAATTGAAGGTGGAGACTTGTGGGTGGAGCTTAGACGTTACATTAGCATTATTTTAGAGTTAGACAGTACATATTAGGACCAATAAGGCTGCCAAATTGTCTCTTCCGGAGCTAAAAACCAGATTCTCATAACATTTATATATACAGTATATACTTTAGGACAGTTAGCAGTAAATGTTTTAAATTATAATGCTCACTGCCGTCTTATAACAAAAAAAAAGGTACATATGCAAAAGAATTTCTATTTTTGTCATAGACATCAGCTCCTGGCATGGTTTGGCCTTTTCGTATGCGATTTGGCTCCGCTTGAAAAGAGGTCTGCCTGGAGATAACAGGTTTCGGAACATTTTCTCGAATTAACTTCCTGTTTCATGCAATCACCGAGGCCCCACCTGCGGACCGCCCCCTTCATTCACAAAATGACGTCACAGAAGATCTAAGGAACACAGCCCAGAAGTAATTGCGCCGTTGAAATGAACATCTTTGTTTCAAAGGAAAAGACAGTCTTATCAAAAACTTCATGAGTGGGGCTAGCTATTAGCTACGCTTGCGGATTAAAATCAATATGCTTCCATAAAAAATATACAGACTTTCAGGGGCGTGCCGTCTATGTAATCTACGAATCTGAGATTACCAAAATGGTGTCTGTTTGTCTAATAAAATGTAATTAATCTTCAATGTTTTCTAAAATGTTCAAACATCACCTCCGTCCTATTTCACCTGTGTGCCATTTACAGGCATTGACAATACGATTTTGTCAACGTTAGCTGGGTTTCTTCGCCGATAATCTGAACGCCTATGTACTGACACAGATTCAGCGCTCTCATATCTTCAGCGCAATGCATCCAAAGGCAGTGTAAAGAAAAGTTTTTAAAAAGTGGAAGATAATCTGAGATAAAAAATTTCTTACCTGCTGTTCTGACGGTTTTTTGTTAAAGCAAGAGCCTTTTCATGCACGACTTCCTAAGGTTTTTTTTTTTAATCTTTCGGCGAGATGTTGGGAGCAGCAGGGTTGCCAGATTTGGCTCTTTTGAAGTCCACAATTTTGGACTATTTTTAGATTATTTAAAAACATTGATTCCCAAGCAAAAAAAAACCAAAAAATTCTGGATTGCCAAGAAAATCATCCTGGCTAAGCCCCTAGGGGCCCTGCCCTGCAGACTATTGACATCATTTGAGAAAATCCTCTCTGTAGTTTATGCTTATATCGATGATATCATAGTGAGTGCGATAAAGTACAGAATGCTTTTGAAAATTTCTCTATTAAGGTGAAAGCGCTAGATCACCACGTAAAGAGATAGTGAAAATAACATTTAATATGTATGATGATGATGATGATGATGCTGATGATAATTATGATGGGTCCTCCTTGACAAGATGTGGAAGGCGGGTAGACATAATTTATGATCAGCTCAATAATATTACCGGTTCTTACCGGTTTAATATCAGTGCATGAGAGGATCGATGGATGTCATGTCGGAAATCCACACAGACATAAAGACGAGTTAAATCTTTTTCACATAGAACAGATGAGTTTAATGGTTATCACTATGCAGCGCAGTGTGCCAGACTTTGTTTGTGTAGCGTGCTTATCAGTAGACCTACGTACCAGCAGGGGGGAAGTGGGAAAGAGGGAAGGGGGGGAGGGGGAGTTCCATCTATGACCAGGATTACGTGTTTAATGCTCGTGGGTAAAACTGCAGGAAACAAAAGGAATGGCCCTGTTAATCTGCGGGGGTTCTTCGGAGATGTGTAAACAACGGAAGTGTGAGTCGCTATGCAAGCAAAGAAGACTATGCGGAAAGACTAAAAAAGAGTGCACTGACTTGTGAATGGTGTTTGTTTTAATTAAATATTTGCTTCAATTATTAGCATACATACGCCTGCCGATTCTTGTTGCATCCTCCTCCGACACAAGGTTGTTGATGAATAGTTCCATTAACAAATTTGAAACTCGTAGATGGCGGCTGACATTGTCGGCGAGCACCTTCTTCCGGTGTAACTCTAGAAATTCCAACTTTACTCACAAGCGTCGAAGCTCCACCCTCAGGGATAACTCACGGGAGCACAACACTTATAATAGTGGACTTAATTCCGTGGAGTTAGGGTGCAATTAAGTGAACCTAATATTTTCAAACAGCTCGACCCATTTAAACATATCAAACAGAGAAATGAAGAGTGACTTTTAATTTCATTATGTTGATCTATCCTGAACGGGCAAATGTTTCAAACAGAGAATAGGGGAAGGAGGTCGTTGGACATCAAAAGAAGGAATGTTCCTCCATATTGGCATCTGATTCTTCCATTGTAGAGGGGCTGGCAAAGATTCTCCTCATAAGCCCAACAGGCAGACTTAAACGCTAGTCGCGCCGCCTGCATCACTTGATTATGCCATGCTTATGCCTAGCTGAGCAACTTGCCTACTGAACGCTTCGATACTAGTCAGGCCAGTCCGTCTTTCACCTCTCTCGGTTTGCCAGAGCAAGAGGAGTTAAATGACACCCCTATCACATATATAAATAGTAGGTAAAGCAACCAAATCCGGCTCTCACGCCATAAAAATTAAGTCATTCTGACGGGCAAAATATGAGTAATCGAGCACGGAAAGTGCAAAAGAAAAAAACTTATCATACAGTGCATGCAATGAAGAGAAAAGCACAATGCAGATAACCATCACAAGAAGAAAATAATCAAATCCTTTCACTACGTATGACATTCTTAATTTTACATCTTTTCCTCCTACCATCTGTCTGTAGAATGGGTACCCGGCTATAGGCAGTTGAAAATACTGTCAGAATGCTAGTGGTCATCTCCCATGTATGGCAGCAGCACCGTATGCTCCCCAGGGAGTTGAGAATGTCCAGGAGTGATCAGGCCTGCTGGGATATAATAGTGTCAAGTCGCGTGAGCGAGCGTTAGCCTGGACATGAGACTTGTAAAACGCATTATTAATGTTGTTATTATTATTATTATCTCTTAAACGTACCAGCACGCCCCGGAAGTAGCAGCCCTGTTTTATATCCAATCGATCCATATATCCCACGCAATCGTTCAATAATACATAGAGGAAGCACGCTAATATACATGCATATCAACATGAACAATATACAATTTTGACTTGACCATACAGATGACACATATTCACCCAGAATTTTTTAAAAAGTCGAACTCTCCATTTTCTTAAAAAAACTGTGGTAATGATCGATGGTTTCCTTTTTAATCTTTACAAAATCAGTCTTCATGATACGTGGCATAATCAAGATAAAATTCAACACTACAAATCAATTATGCATGTTAACAGAGTAACACCTCTCTGAAGTTAATAACAGTGATGTCAATTATTACTGAACACAGATATTGCACAATATTTTATTTTTTTTTAAGAGAGAAATATGGGTCGTTGGGAATGAAATAATCCACAGATTTGAAAGGCACAATAGGGAGCTTTTTTTTTTTTTTAATTCTGATCTCGTAAGGACCGTTTTGACAGAGATTGGCATACGCATTTGTTATTTCCTGGTGTTTCGATCATATTACACGTTATGATTCTATTTTGTAGCTTGCAATATGATCACCGCCATGAGAGTGCCATTTCATACTCATGCCAATCACTGCCGTAACGACCTATAAAAGATTCGAACGTTAAAATAAAAACTCTCTTTAAAAGCATTTAGCCATCAACATACAGTATGAATTGTTGGAGACCATGTCGACCACATCATCTACGGGACTCTTTGTCGATTCGTTTGTGCAATAGTGCGATAATCATAATGGAGCGGAACAGCCATACTGACATTCTCTAACTGTTATAAGGGAATGTTGTCTAGAATGGCAGGTAAGCAGGCAGACAGGCAGGCAGACAGGCAGGCAGACAGGTAGGCAGGCAGGCAGGCAGGCAAGCAAGCAAGCAGGCAGGCAGGCAGGCAGGCAGATAGATAGATAGATAGATAGATAGATAGATAGATAGATAGATAGATAGATGGGTGGGTGGGTTGGTGGGTGGTTGGACAGACTGACAGACAGACAGACAGACTGACAGACAGACAGACAGAATCAATTTAAAAAAAAAAAAAACCCTGAAAACTTCTTTTTTCTTTGTCTTGTCCTCCTGGGACAAGCCTGTTGGGTCAAACAGAATGTGACGATCTTCAATCAATAAGTTAAGCAAATTTAAAAAGTGTAAATACTGTACCTGTATTCTCGACCTCAATTCCGGTAGGTTGGCGACAACGGAGTATTATTATACTGGGTTTTTGATGGTCTTCGTTCTCAATGATCCTTTCCTGTTTCAACGTTGAGAATCCAGGGCATCTGAAAATCAATGCATAATGTATAAACTGACGAGTAATGAGAGAAAAATCTCAATGAGCCGTTACGAACGCCTGCTCATGATATTACAATCTGTAATTGTTTAGTCATATAACCAGAGCACAAATCTGAAATGCGTTTGTTCTTATAAAATATGAGTCGGTAAAATGTCAACGAAAGAAATAAAGAAAGTCCGGCTTAGGCTGAGCTGTGCACCAAGTTAATGCCGATTCTCTGACATTCTCTGATGCTAATTTTGGGTTGTCTAAAATCAACATGTTATACCACTAAGATCGGTGCGAGATTCTGTATTGAGAAAGACTCGGGATGTTGCCATAGGTTAGCTTTTAGTGCCAACAATTCTGTTTCGTTTGTATTCCCTTTCATATTTTTTGTGTTGTCACGTCACTTTGGACGTTTCAAGGAAGGAAGCTTGATATACAATAATAATAATGATAATGATAATAATAATGCAGTTATAAATGTCGTATCCAGGATAATACCCGCTCACGCGATTTCACACTATACAACATCAGAGTCTGTCTGTAGCCCCGCATGTAATATCATAGTCTATCTATGGCTCTGTATATAACACCAGAGTCTGTTTGTGGCTCCGTTTATAACGTCTGTGTGCGTTCATACGAGACAAAGGTTTGAAGTTTTCCCCCAACAGCAAATTGAACCGTGCACCGAATGCCTGTTTCATCATTTTATCCATGTCAAAACAAGTTTGTTTTTTTTTTAGCCAGTATTAATAATGGCGTATGAAGTAACCAGCTTGTCGCGACATTCATATAAGACCCATGAGATATCACATTAGTCGTAATTAATATTATGTCTCGCAACCTGTCAAAATTAGGCTAATGTCGCTGGACCAGGAACACAGATATCAGGTGATGGAGGTAATTTGGGGCATCTGTTATCAATTTTTTTTTGTTGTTGTTTTATGTTTAGTGTAGGATCGAGAGTAAAATATTTTCTGTACATAATACTATTAATTTTGTGGGTGAATTGTTAATAATCATGGATAAAAAAACCTCTGGGTTTTTGTGACGCAGATTAGATAACTTCTAAACTGGAAAATAATTCCACGGTCACGATTTTCTCATTGT
Source organism: Ellobium chinense (assembly GCA_033807755.1). NCBI lineage: Eukaryota > Metazoa > Mollusca > Gastropoda > Ellobiida > Ellobiidae > Ellobium > Ellobium chinense. The sequence goes on from JAWQUT010000193.1 coordinate 59,353, forward strand.
TTTGTTGTTGTTGTTGTTGTTGTTGTTGTTGTTGTTGTTGTTTTCCTTAAATGAGGACAACTCTCTGCCACTTGAACAACCATTAACTCGGGCTAAAATAATGCTAGCTCAAAATATTTTCACTTAATGAAAATGCACACATTAGGCTTTCTGATCATACTGATAACTTGATTTGATTACAAATCGACTTAAGCCTAATTTTGATTGGTGACAAGACATTTTTTTGCAGGCCAACAAATAAAAAAACCCACAAAAATGTTCATATTTTTTCTAGTTATTGGGAGAGCTCTCAGATTTCCTATGGGGATAATAATGTCTAATAAAAGCACATAAAACCACATGCTACATGCCTACTGCTTTATCTCATGCATTGTCACGGAACATGTTATTGATGAATCCGTCATATTAGAGCATAATTACTGTATTAATACCGGCAAGATGTCCAATAAAGCAGAGCATAGAGTTATGAATAGTGCTTGCGTGATTAGTTCAGTGGGGTCCTAGTAGTACAACATGCATGGTGAGTACTGAAGGGGGCATTCACTGGGCTGGCAAGGGTGAGTTAAAAAGCAAACAGTAGTACTGAAAGTGGATGTTGATCCATTGAGAGGACTGAGTAGGTGAAAACATTGTTGTTTGTTTGTTTGTTTGTTTGTTTGCTTGTTGGTTGGTTGGTTGGTTGGTTGGTTGGTTGGTTGGTTGGTTGGTTGGTTGGTTGGTTGGTTGGTTGGTTGGTTGGTTGGTTGGTTGGCTCTCTGGCTGGTTGATTGGTTGATTGTTTGTTTGGTTGTTTTGTTGGTTGCTTTCTTGCTTGCTTGCTTGCTTGCTTGCTTGCTTGCTTTCTTGCTTGCTTGGTCTCAGTCGATACGGCCGAATATACTTATTTGCCATCACAAACCAAAGCAACAAAACATAACCGCTGCACTTTATCGCGCTCTTTGCTTGACCTTAACAGTTTCCATGCCTCTCTAGAATGGGAAATTGTAAAACGGACTGCCATAAGCGATATCGTAGTTATCTCTCCTATTTATACCCTTTCCTCTCCCCTTTAACCCCTCCACAACTCCCCCCTTTTTCATTTTAAAAAAAAAACAAAAAACGACAAAATTTAGAAGAGCACTTCCGGGAAATTTCCATGTTATTTAATGGAGTTTTATGTTTATTAAAAGGCCGTATATTCACATCAGTTTGGTGGATACATGGTTTTTAAACAAGTTCCGCAATACGATCGTTACCGTTGGAAGGCAAGCCCACCAGCATGTAACCGAGTGGCAAGGTATATAATGTTCCTTATTTCTTTCTTTATTGTTAAGGGAGAGGAATGGGAGCCCAGTCTGATATTTATTTTAGATGTTACATATTATCTTAGGTAAGTGTGTTACCATGGATTTTGTCAAATTACTGTGAAGGACCAATTTTAAGAGAAAATGCCGAAAAAAAAAACCTACATTAGAAAATGTCATGCTCCTGCCGGGAATCGAACCCGAGTTTCTCAGCTTGCAGATCTGAACGTGCTACCACTACATCACAGGGACGCTAACTTCACAGCAGTTTAGTTCTTAAATACCCACTGCCTTAATATGTTCCTTAACTTCCATGTGCGAACCTAGTGTTCACCCGTGACTCTGATACACTTCCCGACTGCTCACATACAAATGGCAGTGGACACTGTCTCGACCCAGCGGCTGTATGCATATTCCGTACGTTAGTTAACGCACTGCGGTAACCACGGGAACTCCCAAAACATTAGTAGTGTTCACTGTGGTTAACGCAAGACGTTAACTAACGTATGGATTATGCATACGGCCACAGGTGGATTTGTTTTCATATGATCTAGACTAGTCCAGATGTTTTTTCTGTCAGTCTTCTTGACCCGTAACATTTGGAAGGACAGTAAGCTACCAGTCTGCAAAGTTTCTAATAGTTTTAAATCTTTTAGTTCTTACATTTGGAAAATAAAGCGCTCCTTAGTGCAAACGGCGCGACTGAATTCTAATAAGTGAAGAGTTCCATCATGCCTCTTCTTTCTTTTTATACCACGAGCGGGCCAATAAGTTTCCAGACCGAATAAACCTTTTCGTTTAAGAAATGTTTTGCTCTAGCTGATACTTTCAAATGTCCTCTAGAATCATATTCCGATATCGTCGATAGCTGATATCAAATCTAAGACGACACATCGATATCATGAGTCCGCAAGACAGCGCGATATGGCAAGGCTTGGGTGGAGGAGAGGTAGAAGGAGAAGCAAACCAGGCAACTGTCCTGTTTCATCTTTTTTTCTATTTATTAATATATTTTTTTTTTCTTCAGTACCCGCACCCCTCTCCCTCGGCTCCCAGACTATGTTATTAATGGGTCTGCATAAACTAACAACATTCCTTTTTAATTATACAGCCCAAGCATGAGCGACACACGCACACCTGCTGTCTGTCCAAGTAACTCACACACAATAACTCCTAACCGGGCAGGTGAGCAGCGACCTTGACTCACGTTCACCCATCTCCTAATAGACAAACGTGTTGATAGGGAGTGGGCGAGAATAGATTTGACCCATGACCTTCAACTTTTACGTTAAGTGGCTTCCCACCGTGCAAAAAGGGGCATTCCATGGCACATGTTTGAAACCATGGGTCCGTACCAGTTTAGTCGAACGTAAGCTTCGTTTTGAGTACGGACATCGCTAGCTCAGAGAATGGCGTCTGCCGTAATTTGAACAAGGTTTGAGCAAGGTATACTGAAAAACAAGCACAAAATTTGTTTTGGGGCATACATAGTGTCAAAGGACAATACGAATTAAACATCCAATAAAAATCCATCAGTCATCACATCAAGAAATCAATCAACCAATCAGCACATCCGTCTGATGACCAATCAATGGTGCCACTCATCAATCAATCAATTAATCAAATTAATTTGTTTTTTCTATCTCTCAAACCCAATATCTACAGGACACACACAAAACGTAATTAATGCCAAAGTGTATTTATTTTGTATGTATGACCTGCACAGTCTCAGTTTTTGTCTTAGCTATTCTTGACATGCTTTTTCGCAATTTTATATCTGTGGTTCTAAATAATTCACTGACAGAAATCGACGTCCCGAGGACTAAACTGCCACATATCTGTATCCCAGAATGAATTCATCGTGAAAATAAAGTTTTGATATCACCTGTTCAGAATGTTAGACTGTCTTGGATGGATGTATCGGAAATCATGTCAGCGCTCAAAAGCTCGAAGGAAGTAACGACTTTATGAAGAACTGAGTCTTTTCATGCCAGTTAAAAAATGTTACAAGGAGTCCCGTTTCTCTTTAAGCCTCATTTCTTTTTTCTTTAAAAGTACAAGTACCCTGTTATCACCGGACGATAAGTATGTTGTAAGTGGTTCTTGGAATGACTGACTATCCTTTCGCGGAATAAGCCAACAACTACACAGGAGGGAATCAGGAACAGATACCGTTGTCGTTAGGAAGCCACTTTAAACCAGATAAGGGACCTAAAGAAGACATTACCAGCGGCAGCCATGGATCCACATTTCCAGTCAGACACCTAAAGCCAGTTCTAGACTTCAAGGGTGTTAAGAAACCCTGAAAGGGATGAAAGTTTTACACTCACAGCACTCGTGATTTGTGTTTGAAATAGAGGGGAGAGAAAGGGGAGGAGGGAAAATGGAGCGGGGTCTTTCAACCAACATTTAAAAAATGGACAAAACAGCAAAAGCTATTGACATGAAGGAAAGTAATGTAAGAGTATAATTTTTATTATTTCAGTCGTGAATGTTATCAGATATTAGGATGTTTTAGACCTAAAAAAAAATGTTTAATAACTCGTACGAAACGTAAACAAGTTTTCCAATACTTTTACCGAATTAACTTAAGAAAAAATGATGTGTTCGGTACATAATAGTTAACATTCGTCCAAAATAACAGTGTTACCTGGACAAATATTTTAAACAATGGTCGTCACAGTGACAATGCTCTTTATTTGCAATCCTCTTAAAAAGGATTATTCAGAATATGGATCATTACAATATCAAGAGGTTTTCTAAAATAAGGATAACAAACTAAAGGACATAATACTCGCAGCCTCAGAGTTCTCACGCAAACAATATTAGAAACGAGACAAAACAATTTATAAAAATGAAATTCAGCTTGTAAAAAATGAATTCATCAACTTAACAAATACTTCACTCTCTTGTAGCCGTCCTCACACACAAGTAAATTAATGACAGTCAGGGTCGGACTGACCATGAGGGAGACAAGGCTAATGCCCACATAGGCCCCCCCAGACTACTCAGGGATTCAGTCGGCAGCGTTTCATTAATCCGATCTGGGCAGTGCGCCAAGGGTAACACGTACGTTCCTGGCATTCACAATTACAGGTGTCATTTTGATTCAGAGGTGTCATTTTGGGTGATGGACAAGGGCGTCGACAGCTGGGTTTGGGTTTGGAGCAGTTGGAATGTGATAGCCTGTCTCATGGTTTTGTTTTATCTCTATCTCTCCTTCCCTTGCTTCCTCTTAGCTTTCTCTTTCTTTCTCTCTCTCTCTTTCTCTCTCTCTCTCTCTCTATCTCTCTCAATCTCCCTCCCTCACCCTATGTCACTTTCGCTTATGTTTTCTGCTTCTTTCTCTCTCTCACTTTCGCCTTCCACTGACTCTCTTCTCTCTCTCTCTCTACCCATCCCATCTTATCTTTGTGACGCTCTGCTTGATTCTCGCCCTCCACTGATTCTCCCTACCCATCCTATCATATCTTCTTGTCGCTGAGTTCATGTTAACAGATCATTTCTCACAGGATTTCCATGCCTATCTCAGCATCTCACAGTTTAGGCTCAACTTTCGCTGCATCCGATAAAAAAAAAAAAACAACATCATATTCATATCCTAGCGTTTCCTTTCCACCCGCCGTATCGCATACTGGGTTAAATTCTTGCAATGTGTCCTGTAAATAAGTCAATGAATGGGGGAAGACGGCTGTGACCTTGAGAGGTTAGATTGATGATGGATTAGATAATAAAAATTGTGAGATGCTTTTTTTTTTTCTTAATTTTAGATTTTTGGTGAGATTGTGCCCTCATTTATTTGGATGATGTTTGTGTGATTGTCTGCTTGTCGTCTACATATTATGCGTCTGTTTGCGTGTCAGTCAGTCAGTCAGTCAGTCGGTCAGTCAGTCAGTCTGTCTGTAAGTCAGTCAGTCTGTCTGTCTGCCTGCCTGTCTGTCTGTCTGTGTGCACTGTCCACCTCGTTGTCTGTATGTCTGTCTGTCTGTCTGTCTGCCAACGTCTCTCTGTTCACTTGTCTTGCTTTCAGTCTTTTTGTACGTCCCTCTATCCTTCTCGCGCTCTCTCTCCATCAACGAACCCATCTACTTGTCCGTCTGTCACATGCAATCCCACCCCTCCACCCAGCATATTATGTACGCATACCCACTACCCACCGCCGGTCCATTTCAACCATTCCGCCATTCTCAACCAAAGAAAAAAAAAATAAACGCCTTTTTCATGGAAGACCCGCACATCCGAGCCATCGCGATAACATTGAAACGGTGTGTTTACATGAGCAGATAGCCTTTATCACTCACCTACATAATTGCAGCACGGTAAGCATGCACGTGTTTTATTTTTGCTGGCAAAGCTGCTGTGAGCGAGCGGTCAAATTGAAGGTCCGCACGACCGAAGCCGGAGCAAGTATGTGGTTGAAATAAACACTCACCCGGTCGCATGAAAAGGGACCTAATGTGTGGGACAGTGGCAGGAGTCGATAATTTTGGATACTTAACTCGGGGATGTCTGTTGTTTTTGTCAGCAAAGGTACACTTACTACAGCAATCGATGTTAGAGTACTTGGCTACAAGGCGATAGACGATTGACTGATGGTGGGTGGATTGATAGGGTCACTTTATCTGCAGTTTTGTAGAAAAATTAGGTGGACGAGTAGATCTATCTATCTATCTATCTATCTATCTATCTATCTATCTATCTATCTATCTATCTATACCTGTAATGCCAATTTACAGTTTCCTAATGTGGTATAATGTGTAGAACATTGACCTAAACAAATTGGAACTAAAGAATTGTATCTTGCCTTCCTAACTGCCTGCCTGTCTGTCTGCCCGCCTGCCTATTTAACTCCCTATCTGTCTGCTTTCCAGCTTGCCTGTTTGTTTGTTTGTCTGTCTGTCTGTCAGCCTGCCTGCCTGCCTGCCTGTCTGTCTGTATGTTTGTCTGTCTGTCTGTCTGTCTGTCTGTCCACGAACACTTACTACAGCAATCGATGTTAGAGTACTTGGCTACAAGGCGATAGACGATTGACTGATGGCAATCAAGCCTTGACTCTAACCTAACATTAGTCCAGCTATTAACTGTAGGTCGATCAATACACCAAACTTTGCAGGCAGTGAAATCGTAATGGATTCCACGAGCGTTGCGTTATACAATAAGTTCTTCATTTTCTGCGTCCCCTGGATATAACTCATGCTGTTATGGTGGTGGATGATCTCGCTTGATTCATGAAGTAGGTTGTGTTTTCTACAGATTGGTTGCCAGGTCTCTGGGCCTGGTTTTAGTGCGGTGGTCTCTTCGATATGTGCGCTTATGTATCTTATTACGACATCCTCTGTATAACTATATGTATTATTCTATATGCAACAAAGATATGAAGATGCCAACCTTGCACAATGGAAGTGCAATTTTAAATAGCCCATATAAAATCAGAAATTGGCAATGGGGAATGGGCCATGGAGCTGGATGTTATTTTCAAAGACCCAGAAAAAAATGTAAACATTCGTACCTATGCCGACTTAGAATAGGCGGATCTTTGCCACTGTAGTGTAAAATGCATGATTGCTGCTACGTGCATAAGGGTATCCTGATTGCTGTGTGAAAAAGCCTAAAATCCTAGGTTGTCCCACTCGCTGATCATGACTCACGAAATTTACTTCCTGCAAAGAAAAGTTCTCTTCAACGTTTCTCCAGGTGCTTACTACTAACTGCAATTGCTGCTATTTCTAGTTTTTCTTCTCTCATTATTTAGACATTATCTATTATAGTATGTTTTTCTATCAATCCAAGCATGGTTGCCATTTTGGAGATTTTAGTGCTTGTCATCCTGGATTATTTCAGATTTCTGCCCTCATACATACTTGTCAGGATTCGTGAAAAACTGACCCTTGCGAATAGCCATAACCGAGTTTTCGCATAAATTACA
>JAWQUT010000193.1:87130-108320 GCA_033807755.1 Ellobium chinense
GCCGTGGCTACTGATGTTGCTGGTGTTTTTTCTCTTCAGCTTCGTCTTTGACCTCCACCTCCCCTCGTATATTATAACATCCGTGTTAACGTATACCATCGTATTCCATAAAATTAAGCTTCGTAAATGGAGAGAAGGAGGATTGCAATTAAGCCAGTTATTGGCATAAGGAGAAGTGCGTTAAATCCTAAGCATTTGAAGTTCGCATATGAATTATAATATTGCCATGAAAATCAGCCTAAATGTTTGGTCAAAATGATGCCATATGATACTAACATTGGCATCTGACGTAATTTGTAGGATATTACTTTATTGTTGGCTCAGAAAGACGAGAGCTTTTGTTCTGAAGTTCGGATCTCTCTTAAACCGATATGACAGAGGTAACTTTGCTAATTATTAGTCTATAGCATTTTCTGGTGTTAAGACAACATTGCACCAGAAGTAGTCAGATGGGAATTAAAATGTCAAGTGCCTCTGTCGCAACTGTCCCTTAAAGATACGACCTTGAAAATAAAAACTCTCTAATATTTTTTGGTTGCGTAACTCTAGTCCGTCTTCCTCCTTGCTCTGTTCTTTTTATTTGTGCATTGTTTCCACCAGTGATCCTCTATGATCCTCTTTGTCATCACTTAATTCTACTCAGTTTCTCCCTTCTTCCTCCCCCACCCCTTATTTTGCTCTACTGTTACTCCTCCTGTCACACTGTGATTGTCATTTAATCTTCATCATATGAAGGGTTGTTGTTGTTTTTTTTTAGGGGAGGGGAGTTTTTGGTTTTTTGTTGTTTTTTTTTGTAAAATCTCTCTCTTCGCTCTATTTTGCGTTCTCGATCTTGATGTTATATTTAAGGCTGACGAAGTTGCCTCTTTCATTCATCTTCAAACTCCGTCCTGTTTCCGTCCCTTTTCAATTCTTTCTTTCTTAATTTGGCCCTTTTCTGGCTACCAGCGTCTCATTGACCTAAGTGTCGGTTATTTTAGGTTGCATGAAGGTGTATAAATATCATAAAGAACTTAATCTGGCATTTCCCTCGGGTGTTGACATTTACACTGATAATCATGTACTGAAGTGGCATTGTTGCTCATGATAGGTTAGTTTTAGTGTATTAGTCGTCATAGGAAGAGGCTTAATAATTTCTCATAAATAGATCGGACGCCTCGTTGATTCTTTTCTTTTCAGATTCTAGTATGGATTTGCTGATCCACTGTTTGGTCAGTTTCTGGATTGTTATGGATAATATTGTGTCCAGATCCACAATCTTAATGGAGTTCTGCGAACTGTTTGCTGTGTCACACCAGAAGCGCCTGGGTTATGTTGTACATGTAGACCTAGATGCTTAAAACTTAAGCTCTAGTAAAATAAATTCCTATTTACCATCAACATGAGAAGTGCTTGTGACTGCGTCAGACTACGCGCACCGTCATACTGTGCTCCCCTCAGAAATGTGAGAGGTGGTAATGAAATTAGTGCTAGTGAGTGAGATAGCGGAAATTGCAAAGCGTAATTCTTCTTTCTTCCTATTTACCATCCACACCAGAAGTGCTTGTGCTTATTATAAGTGTACCCATCACCGTACTGTGCTCCCCTCAGATTTGTGAGAGCTGGCACGGAAATCAACACCAGTGAGTGAAACAGCAAAAAATGCACAGCGTACAATATTATGCATGGTGTCATTAGCACCTTGCGTTTCCGAGAGCTCAAAATTTTAGCACTACTTCGTCTTCTTTCTTGAATTTTTTTTCTCGTGAGATTAAGGGGAGGGGGGTGTCTTTCAATAATATAAATGCGTTATTTGTGAAACACAGATGGCACTCATGTTTTATTAGCTACGAAAACTGTCCTCGTAAAATGCAGTCACAAATTGCATCAAAATGCGCCATTCGCTTTAGTGGGCATTAAATAACACTGTTGAATCATCAAACATGTGAAGGCGCTATCTTAAACGCGCAATTAGGGAGTATCACATATCATTTGACGCCTAATGAACTGTATCAAACAAGCTGATTTTGTTACGTGGCTACTCTATCCATCTTTTTCTGGTTTTAACAAGCCGGAGAAACCAAAGGATTTTTTTTTCTTTCGGACTACGGTTCCTCAAATTCTCAAAGGAGACCGTTGCAAGCCAGTATCTCATTCAAGAACAACAGTTTTGAGGAAACATTCAAGAGGAAAAGCATGTTCTGAACGAAATATTCGTCTATGTGGGCAACAATTACACGTATACCGTTGCTTAACCCTCTAGTGCCCAGGCATAGAAATACTTTTTAGTAAAATTCTGAAAATTCACATCCACACTTCAAATGCCACCCAAAATACATATAAAACATTGATTTTGAACAATGTCAATATTTAATTGGTGAAAAATTTTTGGGTCAAATTTGGACCTCCGGGCACTGAAACATCTGTGCCATATTTGGACCACTCCATACTGGACCCTTGAAGTTGGGTTGCCAAAATATGGACCAGTGGGCACTAGAGGGTTAAAATAACTCAGACTTCTGAACTTTTCTCATTCTCACGCTTTTTCACAACGTCTCTCATTTGTTCTATTTCTCCTTCTATTTTCTGTTGATCCCCGGGATCCTAAACACTTACTTTTCTTTGCATGTCTCTTATTTAAACTGTCAGTCTTGAAAAATGCTTAGACATGTAACGTCGACTAGTCTATTCATTATTAAAAAAATATATTCATCATAATATTTCTCAGAAATTTTGTGCTAAATCTGAGCACAGCCATCTTTAATTTCTATGTAGGCAACAATCATTCTGTTATAGAGATTGCCCTTTGTAGAGACACTGCTATGTTTTACAAAGAGCAGAGGGCTTTTTCCTAATTGACATCTCTTGTCAGTTCTTGAAAATGAGCTACGTCATCATCTGGTGTGACTTATTAACCAACTTTTCAGCCACATACTGTTACCAGCCCTGTATTCAGAAAAGAGAGGTGAGAGAGAGAGACAGGTCAAGCGAACACTAACGACCGAAAAAAAACTTGTTACATTTGTTTTTGTTAATTCATAGGCTAATAGGCACAATTAAGTGTCTCCCTTGTTCTCCTGGAATAGAAACTAATCCATAAATTGCGCCACATTCAGATTAATACTGGAATAAAATGAAAGGCAAATGAGTGGTTGACAAGAGATCTTCAGCGGTTGTTGAATGTCGTCGTCAATGTGGTCATAACACTTATGAACAAATACTTGGTCTCACGTGTCGAGAAGAGAGGCAAAGAATTCACTTGTAGGAAGCGGAACAACAGTAACACTCTTCAACATTCTGGCCAGGAACAGCAATGGCTTTATCTAAACTTACGTTCCTAAGAGAGGTACTAGAATACAATACAATACAATACAATACAATACAATACAATACAATACAATACAATACAACACAATACAATACAATACATGCATGAGGGGCATTCTTTATATCGAGGTTCTGTTGTAGAAAATACCTTGTATGGCTCCAGGCTGAGTGAGAGTATCCCTTGCATCCTGCTCTAGTTTAGCCCAAATTGGCAGATAAATGAAGTGACCCCAATACCCAGGTCCCAGTCGGAGAGAGTGGACATTTTTCCGCTCGTCCAGAAGACGTCACTTGACCGGGATTTCACACGAAATTTCCAGGGCTCCCAATAGAGACCGAGGATCAAAATATGGAAGATGTGAGAAAATTCTAATGGCCCAGCGATCAATGATTTCAGACGACCCTTCCCTAGTGAAAAGCAGCCCTTGATCTATATTTGTAACATATTTATCGGTCATGAGACATGTTAAAGCAGCGTGCCATGGTTTTGTCAGAAGAGGTCACAGTATAATGTCGTATTTCACAATTTAGGTCAAATCCGAAGTTTAGATTCATTTTGTTTACAGGTTTAAGCCGGTTGCGATGACATCTGAGAAATCACGCATTAACGATGGGATCTATTAGTATCGCAAAAGTTACATTAACTTTACGTATTGAACGCTCCTAACGATGCATTCAGCACCGATGCGCTAATGTAATTCTTACTAAATTCTTATGATGGTATGTGATCCCATTGTTGATAAGCAAGCTCTCAATATCGGAATTCATGTACCAGCTCAAAACCCTAAGAACGAACCCGTTTTACTCGTGACAGGAATTAAGTATCATCACTTTAGTAAAGAAAGGTGCTTGCAAGCCCTGTTACACTCTGAACAACGGTTTTGTGGAATGTGACATTTTACTTCAACTTGACAATATGTGTAAGACCAGTCGATATGCGTGGCTTAATTGCATTCCGGGTAATCGCAACTTCCGTTAAGAGCCACACTATCCGCATAGAAAAACGCTGCGTATCTATATAAAAGTCGCTGGAAAATCGCAGTTCATTTTTCTCGCAACTTTTTCCATGTTCCACTGATTAAGTCATTGGCTTTTTGCCGTAATTTGCTCACATTTATGTTTCAGAGTAAGTTTCATCCAAATGGCCCAAACTTTCAACATGACCCACGCCCGTCCCAATAACAAAGACATAATCTCTTCACATCTCTCAAAATAGCAAGACACCTATTATGTCATAATTCTAGCCACGAGCCTCCAAACGATTTATTTAGGCTTACAGCCCTAAGAGAAGTACTTGAATACTATATATATATAAGTCTGTGGATATCAGGGAAAGGTCTTGCTTAAACGTATTGACCAGCAGTGCACGCACGGTGTTTTATTGCGAAATGAAAGGCCTGGCAGGTCAATAATGAGATCTCGGTCTGTTTAAAATACAGCGGCTCACCGCCTTAACGAATTTTTATGACACATATCTATGAGCATGTTATGTACCTTTAATTAGGTGAGCGTTCGACCTCATGACTGGTCCCCTGGTTCTGTCATTAGACGATATCTTACCATCAGATCCACAGCTCTGAGATATAATCAGAGGGATCATGACTGGTCATTCCACCGGCTCAGTCAGTAATAATCTATCATCATGGCCTCTGAAAGCTTTTAGCCCAAGGTGTCAGACGTCATGGCAGCTTTCGGCTTTATTGTCGACGTCAGTGATTTTTTTTCCTGTTTTCATCACCTTGGACTGCTAGAGTACCATCATGTCGAATGCTCACGATAGTAGGGTACTGTCTTTACTGAGAGTACATATTTCAGATTATTCGTGGAGTTGGTACTTTTATATTGTGTGCGTTTTCCTCGTTTTGATGCGAAACGACAATATAGAGAAAGGTTTTCAAGAGATGAAAATAAATACCCCTGCTCGCAAAGAAAAGATACGTAAACATAAGCCAAAATGTCGAGACACCAAATAGATGAGCGTAGCCATGTTATAAAGACCATGATAATTATGGTTACATAAACCATAATAATGAAATTTTTTACGTTTTTCAACACTAGAGGTTTTTGTGTTTTTTTTTTGGCCTAGACTCACTGTGACATGATACTATACATCTACCATCAAACAGTTCTACCACCGAAACAAACAAAAAAAAATAAAAGGGGGGAGCGGAGGGAGCAGAAGGTGGGGAATGGGGAATGAATGGAATGGCTTGATCTATAGATAGACCCGGAAGTAAGAAATCGGTATCAACCAATGACAGCGAAATTTTCAAATTTCATACTAAGTAAGTATCTATTTTAATCGTAAACGGCGGAAGTTACGTCCACCAGTATAAACCCGGAAGTAATCGATGTATCAGCCAATAAAATTTAATCAGAATGCATGGATCAGTCGTAATATCGTTTTTATATTTATGAGTTAAAGGATGATTACTCCACCGGCGCCCAGAATCTTCTCTTTCTTCTCTTGGATGTATCAGGTTCTGATTAGTGCGAAGTGTGGGCCCGGGAATGAATCTGACCCTGACAATCAACAACGTATTGTTATGATCCAGCTTATCATGGTTATGCTAAAAAACAATTCAAGTGATAATCAGTGTTTATTTGATGTAGATTCTTTGCCCTTTTGTTATCATGTCGCTAGTTTTCAACCGGTGGAGGAAGACGGGGTGATAGCATATCTTCAACTCAAGCGAATGTCAGGTAGGCAACCTGGCATGGGCGTATGCAGATTCTTCTTCTTCTTCTTCTTCTTCTTCTTCTTCTTTCTTCTCCTCCTCCTCTCCTCCTCCTCCTCCTCCTTCTTCCCCTTCTTCTTCTTCTTCTTCTTCCCCTTTCTCTTCTTCTTCTCCTCCTCCTTTTTCCTCTTTTACGTTCTTTGTGTGAGACGTATCATATCAGGAGATGGATGGCCTGTATAGCTGATGCTGCGCCCCCCAAGTCCTCTGCTGTTCCTTGTACTCGTTGTTTCGATTAAAGCACCGAGAATCCTCCAGGCCAATGAATTTATCTCTGTTGGTCGTACTTAGGACAGTGCTAAAGAACGTGATCAGCATTTTCTGTTACAGCTCCACATTACAAGTCTTCGTGTCTTCAGCTTGGAACTTCTTGTGTTGATGTAACCAGAGTCTATTGTGCCCAGTTCTCAGCCAAAAAAATTACCATTAGTACCTTCCTGCTCAGCATGTATATAAGGGTGTTTGCAGATTGCGCTAGATTACATTTTTCAACGTAATACGCCACAGTGATACATAGATCGAGCCAGTATACAATGTGAATGTGATGCAATTTCTTTTTAAGCTTGTTCCCTCGTTTGCCGATTTTAGAAGCAATGTAATGTCGGTATCTTTTTTTTAATGATAACAGCTGTTTTGTGTACATCAAACTGACAAACTGGAAACATTAAGTTTATTCATCGAGTTTATTGTTCTACAGTCATGACATCACAGTTTGATTGATTTGCCGTGCTTGTTATTACCGTAAACTTTGAGAGTTCTTTAGGTATGAAGCTAACATTCGACACAGTATGCAAAGCATCAGGTACCTCTAAAATTGCAAGAAATCTGCCTGACATGACCACAGCAAATCATAACTTGGTTCTACCCGTTGGTGTGCAGAGTGCAACATATTTCGCTTTGAAATCAGAGATAAGAAGACATGGCGAACGGACGAGGTAGGCAAGAAAGAATAATATTGGAATTTCTGACCGTTACGGTAAACTGTCTAGATTTTTTTTCCCCACGAAACACTGTCTGCTCTGTTTTAGCCCAATCTACATAGATATCCTTCATAGGCATGTCTACCCACTCATTTGGCGCAGACTACAAACATTGCCTGGCACGATGTTGTTAATGTTCAATGGGTGATTATAACGGGGTGATAGCATATCACCAATAAGGTTGGGTTGTTGTTTTGTGTGTGTGTGTGTGTGTGTGTGTGTGTGTTTCTATTTATTACATGTAATTAGAAAACTCCCTCATGCGGACAGAGAGTCAAGAGATGGTCTCTAGAGAAAGATACGCCCGTCTAGCAAGTATTTTGGCACTTTAACCTCCTGACACTCAAAAATGAGAGTTCAGTCATGACACCCATTGACCGAATGTGTCATTCTGTGGACTGTTTTTGCTTTGTCTCGAGAGATATTCGAACCTGCAAGCTCCCGGCCGTTTGTAGATTCCTTGCAGATATCCTCAATATTGTTTTAAGTAAAATAACAAGTATGTAAAATGCATCAGTCATGAGAGGTACCTTAGGTTTTTGGATGGGGAATGGACCCTTATGATATGACTCTGTATGTGTGAAAAGGAGAAGGGGGCGCTTACACTCTCCCTCTTTTCTTAAATATAAATTTTGTGATTTACGTTGTTGTGGTTGTTTTTTTTCTAATAAACGTGTGATTTTAAGAGCAAGAAAATAATCTTATTCCCCCTCTTTATCATCTTCATCATCACCAGAGCTACAATATTGTACTTGAAGGGTAATGGAAGTAAATGGAAGTATTAGTTCGTTGACCTTTCATAAATACGGGCATTTCTTCACTCACGGTAATCCTGTTTCCAAGCTAAGGATTGTCTGTTGCCAATATGAACTTTGTTTTTTCCACCAAGTTGATCTTTGCATTAGCGTGGTATTGCCTGGCCAGATTTTACGAGGAGTTTCAATCAAACTTGAAAGATCGCTGAAAAATCTCCATCATAGCCCTTAAAGTAGCCAAACAATAGCCACGTTTTTAGAAACGAGAAGTGGCATAAAAATAAAACTGTGTTTCATCTCAGAATCGGAATGTCCATTTGAAGTTCCCTTCGCACAGATTTTTAATGAAAAATACATGCTGCGTTCTCTTGGAAATGATGAGAAAATGTGTAGAAAAGGAGATAAAAAGTAAATTCTTTGAAAATGGCCAAAAAGTAGCCGAGGAGCCATGACGTGGAAATAAAAAGTGCCAAGGATCCTGAAAAGTGGCCAAATTTAGAGGCTTAGGAGCCAACCTGGCAATATTGCACTGGCCACTGGCTTTACTACTCTTTGGCACAACTTCCGGTGTTTACTTGCTTCTCTCCCCTAATTGATGGTAATAAACGGGTTGATGCCCTTGTCAAAATCCCCACAAATCGCTGTTTGGATGCTGAAAATGAGGTTTGCCTCCGTGGGTGGGGTAAATCCGAAAATCATTCATGTGGTCGATGTTTCCACATAATTAGTTGGTAATGGAAACTGCGATGTTTAGACTTTCGTACATGTGCCAGTGTGCTGACGATTACAAGCAAAAAGTCAATGCCGCACACAACACCGATAACCATTTTATACACTGACACTCAGTTACGCAATCGTGCAAAGAGATACACAGTCTGTCGTACAAATTATATCCTGTATATAACTCTTTAAGCAGTCAGTTTGGTTAGATTATATTACCTTATACCTTATACCTTATGAGAGCTTTTACGTCCTCAGGACCATTTGTTTGAAATAAACTGCCTAAAAATATTTGTAAAGAAAATAGTCTAAGTACTTTTAAGAAACTTCTCAAAACATATTATTTGTTCAAACAATATCTTGGTTGACCATGACAATCTGCGAAACCAGTGTGCAGTGTGTACAGAGTGTAGTATGATTGGGTGTGTGAGCTAAATATTATTATATTCTTATTTACTTCTTTATGTAAAGCGCTCAGAGCCTGTATCTACTGGGATGAGCGCTATATAAATGCGTATTATTATTATTATTATTATTATATCTCATATGTTATCTATGGCGAGCCAACATGTGTGATGGTGAACGACCTTATTTGATGAGAAAGTGAAGAAAACTCGATTTCATTACTCCAAATCTGGCCACGGTCTTTAAGATAACGTCTAAACCTGGCTTCTGTTTTCAGACCGTTTGTTCAGACAGTGGTAGAGAGACAGCTATCATAATTATACTGTAACAAAGAGTAGATTTGTGTGTTAGAACAGCCGAGATAATCGACTATGAATATCTGTTTTATGTTTGGCATGTTTTTGTAAGGGTAATATCTGACGCAGACACCCTGACTTTTCCGGTTGTTGACCTCCGGAATTATTTCGGTTTTCTGGATTTTAGGTGGAGCCACGTATTGTGCATCATCGAAATTTCTGACTTGATGTATATGTGGTAGCAACAACAACAACAACAACAACAACAACACAATGATAATAACAACAAAACAAAGACAAAAACAACACAACAACAAAACAAAGTAAACAACATCAATAATTACATCAACATAAACAATTACAGCAACATAAACAACAGCAAACAACACGACGCAACAACATTAATAGAGAAGTAACTGGATTATTACATAATGCTATGTCTTACTAAAACCTTTAGGTTTCAAAGTCCTAATCCGCTTTCATTCTTTGAGCCAATAACTTGTTTGCTTTACTGTCAGTGATTAGAAGAGTCACATTCACTGAATCTTCTTTAATGGTGTGTAGCTTTCAATGAGCTTATACTGTATTAATGCCGTTTAAACCTACAGGTCTTTTACTTCACTTTGGCGCCATGACACTATGTATCAAAGCAGTAAACAAGCTCTCAGTTTTCCTTGACAACACCAGTTGTTCACCCCAAAGAAGGCTATGCCTACAGCTTCAGACTTAGTTTACAAAAAGGACCTGGGGTCTCTTCTGCATAATCTGTCCACAGAACATAATTTCACTGTTCCATCATTGCATATGATGCCGCTCAGTGTTAATCTTAAGATATTAAAACCTTCGTAAAACAGTTATAGAATGCATTCATTCTTTTGGGGAAAAAAATGAAATTACGACTTTATTAACCACGTAGGGAAATTGTTGTACAATGTCATACAATGTTATACATCCCATTCATAATGCAAACACATATAACAATACACATCATACATGTAAATACATAATATTACAAATGAAATACACAACAAAGTCATTGCTGGTCGCTGGTTGCTGGTCATTTTCAGCCCCCTCTCACCCCACCTCTTTCCTCTCCCACAACCCATCACTAAGATTATAGAGCAAAATGGTTTAGTTGAGAATTCGTCTCATCAAGTGCAGTTCTCAATACGCAAAGAAGCAAAATGATTATCACCTCAGGTAAACAATAGAATTGAAAAGAGTGGAAAAGGGTTAAAACAAAAGCTCATGTCTTCTCTTTTGCACCTTTGGTGAAAGCTATGTATCATGCGTCTAGTAGTGATCTGAGTACTATTATATATTTAGTAACAAAAAAATGTAGTTGTTTTTTTTTTAAGACATGAAATAGATATATGCAAAGATGTTAGCAACGCAGTCCATTCTTAGAGCCGTGTCAGTGGAAATGTTTAATGCCCTCTTTATTCCCTTTTTAAAGGCAGCCTCATGGATATGGCATATTTAGCAAGCGTATCTCCTAGCTTAAGAATGAATCTGTATCACGCTCGCTCTTCTTTTCCATATGTACATTTTGTGGAACAGCATCGATTCCATAAAATGTTGATTTTCTGCACTGTCATTTGGGCTGCCACACTTTTACCCTGTTCACTGTCCTCATACTAAACGACTTAAATGCATCCAAGACTTTCGATAAAATTGATTTTTAATGTTAACCCACAGCCTTACCCAAGGAGGGTCCTAAAACGTTTCTCAAATTAATTTGCTTCGTTGGTTGCAAAGGAACTCATAAAATGTGGACAAAGATTATTAAAAATCATTCCCAAAGATCTGAAATTATTATAGTTAAATCTATTCTTCGTCTATTTTGCAGTTGAGTCGTTTTGTTATAGGACGAGCAGCAATGGCGGGCGATGTTTTGTGTGTTTAGATTTCATTATTAACGCGTCTGAGACGTGTTGTCGTGATGCCCGAATATTGAATAAGAAAAATAATAGAAAGGAAAAAAAACCAGAAATGTCGATAACGGCTGCCCGTCAAGAAATGCCCAAGGGGAGCAGACACAGGGCACAGCCTTGGGCAGAGGGAGTCAGATACGGAGAAACGATACGGACAGGGGCAGGAGGGCCCATCACTCGATAAAGAGTGGTTGATATTGTTATCGGCTCCTGGGTCGAAGGTCATAGGAGTAATCGTGAAGAAAGCAAGTGATTGAGGTATGGAGATTGTTTGGGAATGGGAACTTTGGCTGTGTAAGCAAGGATGCGTTTCACATGTGACAAGCGAGCAGGCAGACAGATAGGCAGGCAAACTAAGACCTTTGTTGATAAGAAAATAATAAAAAAAGGGAGTGACTGACATTGATTGATTGATTGATTGATTGATTGATTGATTGATTGATTGATTGATTGATTGATTGATTGATTGAGTTCTTACAGTCTGTGGCATTCGATCTTTCATTCACTTAGGAATGCAATGCTTAAGGACAAAATATTAGATCTAGTCTCTACGCTGCTTGAAGAGTTATGAGAAACAATATTCGGGGGTGGGTAAGAGATTGGCCACCGAAGAGTTAAATGCATTTTCGGTGTTCGTCTGGGCTGCTGGCAAACACATTCCGTTGGTTTGTTCCGTAATATCACGTCAGCTGTCTGTGACTTCTTTCTTTAGCATAATTTTATGATGCCTTGAGGAGATGGGCCTATCACTGAGAGCTTTCGCATTAACGATGGGATCTCTTCCCATCGTAACAATTACATCAACTCTGTATATTGAACGTTATTTAGAAAGCATTAGCACCGATGCATTAATGTAATTCTTACGATGATAAGAGATCCCATCTTTAATGCGCAAGTTCTCAACTGCCATGCCTTCCCTCCGCAGGCTTTATCATCGTATCATATGGACCGTTTTGAATTCAGCGAAATTGGAGGTGGTCGTTGGTACAAGTACATGTGGTTTGTATATAGTTAGAAGGCATGAGACGATCTAAGCCTTCAGCCAGTGAGACGTGAATTAACATATAGCGTTTGGAAATGACACTGTGATTAATAGGCCCAGTTCCTTAAGGATTGCTTTGATGGAAAAGTACATGGAATAAAGTAAGCAGACAAGGGTAATGAAAGAATGGACAAAATAATTACAGAGGGACCTCATAATTTAGAACGCCAAGTTCCCCAAAATCTCTCAAACGCACTGTAATGTTTTGCTGTGAGCCCCTAAATGAAAAATGAAATGAAAATACTACTTTTATTTACCCCGTAGAGAATTAAATCATAATGTCATACAATGTTATGCATCTCAGTAATATTACAAACACATAGAACAAAACAACTCATACATGTAAATACATAATATTACAATTGAAATACACAACACAGTCATTGCTGGTCGGCAGCGGTGCAGCACCCTGGTTTTCCAGCCCTCCCCCACCCCAACCCAAGCTCTAAACTCATTTACACCTGAGTCTAGTGGAGAAATGGAAATGAAATGTCTTTCCCAAGGACACTACAACGTCGACCATCTGACCCGCGAGACAAACACCCAAACCTTAGTCTTGACCATCTTCAGTTTCTAAGTATGACTCCCAAACCAGATGGCCTGGCTTTCTACAGTATATCAAATATTTTGCTCACGAATTCGAACACCTCATATTCTCTAAACAATAGACTGTTCTTCCGGAATTCGAGATAGTGAAATTACACTGTTTTCATTCCGTCCAGCAATATCACATCAGCTCAGGCACCAAGCTAGGGTGTGTTTACGTGCACCGCTGGGTTTCTTGTGATATGAGTATTATGTGCCACATGTGGAATTTCCTTCAATGACGCAATACATTTCAAGAAGGCTTATCATAATTATGTTTTCTTCACTTTTTTTTTTTCCTGGGCATGGATTTATTCTGGATTTTTTGTTAGCTTCACCTTTCCCTATTTTATCACGTTTTTCTTTCAGTTCAGCCTTCATGTGTATTATTTGTCTTCTCAATTCTTCAAACTGAAGTTCAAAGTTCTTAGTGCAGATTGGTGTTTAATAAGCCCAGAGATGACACTGAGATTGAAAAATTATTGCCCTTGTTTTTTTATTAGCAGAGGTTTACTGTGTAATTTTTTTTTTTTTATATTAGGAGTGTGGTGTTTTACGGTTCTAAAGTGTGACCATTGGTCTTGCATACATTATATGGGAGTGGCAGGGTTGCACAGGAAATGGAAGTGACGTTGCCATACGTTTAATTTTTTTTNCAAGCCCGCTCCCTCCCCCATTTTCTTTATACGCAACTGACCATGGTTTAGTTTATTATATTGCTCACTCTTTATTGTGTTGAGAGATACGAACATAAAGACTGCCTAATGAAAGGAAGTCGTACATCTGAAACTTAAAGAAGGAAAGCAAAAAACAAGGACAGGAAAAGGCCAACAAAAAAAAAACCACACACACACACACACACACACACACACACACACACACACACACACACACACATCTTATACGCATTTTATCAGCAAAATAATCAGCAGGAAAATGTTGCCTCTCGAGAATTTCTTTTCTGTCTTGTGCGAACCACTTTTGATCCGCCCCTCTGTCTATCGCGTGCCCATGATGAAGCACTCCTAGCGCTGTCAGCAACAACATGGTGGAGTCGACTGCATCTTGCGCATGACCTCCTGAAGAAACCAAGAAGACAAAACGTGCTTAATTCCTCGAAAATTACCCATTAACCTTCCAGTACTCCAAGAACTAACCTAGACAATCAAATGAGTTTTCACACGGATTTGTCACGTTCACCCATGTAAGCAGTGGGAAAAGAAAGAAAGAAAGAAAGAAAGAAAGAAAGAAAGAGAAAGAAAGAAAGAAAGAAGAAGAAATGAAAGCTAACCAACACTCTGCTTAATGAAGTGGTTGCTCTGTTTTCATGCTAAGTGGCTGGACAAGATTCCTGGAATGGCCCCACTTTAAAGATAGGCAACAAATTGTTTATATACAAGAAGCTGTCATACGTCATACATATAAGCTGCTGCGTCATACAGCGTAACGCTCGACATGAGTTTACTCTTTTCTCTTAAAGAATACTTTTTGAAATTTTACAGCTATCAGATACTTCTGTCTTTAAAGAGCCGTCTGTCCCCCTTCTTTTAACCCAGTTATCGTTCTTTGATTATGATCATTACTGTCATCATTCTGTATTTCGGCACGATTCCTCATCAGTTGTTACACTATCTCCTGTTCCAAATTTTGACCAATCAAATCCGTTCCCCATCCGCGAGACTCATCCTCATAATACTTCGCTTGAGTGTCTGCCAGCTGACCTTTTACCATCTGAATGGCCGCAAATTGATTACTGATTTACTGTTACTGACTTGGAATGTCCGCAGATGGATATGTCTTCTCTTGTTTCTGCCAACAGTGTGCGTGTACCGGCCTCACTACCACAAGGACATAGTCGAACTTGTCAACAATGGTCCCTAGGGATCTAGATCGATTCAGGTGGTCATTACTGAGCGCTCACCTTCATGAGATATCTGCATGGTATTGTGGGGCTAGGGGCCCCATAACTCGGCCTTAGTGGTTAGGTGACCGCAGCAGTCAGGTGCCCGTTATGGACAGGTCGTGGGGATAATAGAGTCGAAGTTTTGCCATGCCATTACTGATATATTCAGAGAGGCTTGCGTGACTAGTGTGGTGACCGAGGAAGATGTTTTCCATTGGCCCAACATGCTTAGCATAATGTAAACCCACTGATCGGTTACAACATTCTTGAATACAATATCCGAGTAATGCATCTTTCAAATGACAGAACACTGTATTTTCTGTGAAGGAAAACACGAGATAAAGGTGGATAAAATCTACACTTCTTATCCTGGCAGTTTATTTCATTTTTTGAAAAAATACTAGATTGTCAAAGAGAATGTGCCACTGCGTACACATCTAGGTCCTGCAAAATGTCTTTCAAGATCTACTCAAAATGAACTGGATGTAGAGCGTCTTGGCAGAGATTATAACACTTCAAAGCACGTTACAGAGTAATTTGTTTTCGACCATATTAAGGTGTCCAAAGTAAATTCTAGCGACAGGAAGATTCAGCGCATCTTTTTTTTCCTCGCTTTTAAGCGCGAAGTTTTCAGCTACTCAGAAGGTTGTCTCTGCCTGTTTTTTTTGGGTGTTTTTTGAATTTTAATTGCAAGGCAATGCCGTTTTGATTTTCCCCAAAAATTAGGCTGCACTTAAGAAGAGATGATACCAGTGAGATTAAAGACCCACCTGGAGGAGAAACGTTTAGGAGAGACATAATGGGAGACATCACTAATCCAGGCGCAAGGTTCATGTTGAGGAGCGCTGTTTACTTCCAATTTCAGAATTCCAGGATTTCATATTACATGGAAACTTTCTAGATCGCTAGTTTTCTCCGACGAAGAAGATAAGCTGGAGAAAAGTGATGAATAAAACCTCTAGCACTTGAAATGGCAAAGCAAATCCGAACTAATGTCCACGCCCATTTGTTGCCGAAGCTTGCCTTCAGGAGGTAAAGATTGGCTTTAATTCACAATATCACGTAAATCATGTTCATGTATTCCCCGCACCTGGAAACAGACTTGATGCTTCAGATATGCACTAATACAACTGCATTTCCTGGGCCGATCTGGCAAGAGAGAGAGAGAGAGTGATATTTCCAACGTCTTCCGACAAAAGGGCTTATGTTGGTTCTTCCTCGAAACTCAATTTTTTGTACATTCATGATGTCATGTCACTACTCATTTCAGAAAAGATTATTTCTGCGAATGCCCTTGACGAGGTAACAAAAATTACACACGAAGTTTACTGAAACAAAGAGCTATATTCTTTTAAAACCACTCAGATTTTCTTTTAAAAATACAGTTTTGGCAAAGATGAGCCCTTTTGTGAGATCATGTTAGATTTTCTGTAGACGCCTCCAAGACACCGGCGATCAAAGGAAGATAAACACCTAGGTATAATCGGCCTATTATTTCCATTCCCTTTACACAACGATAAAGTTCATCCTCCTTCCCACCCACACACTCACATACGAATCTTGATGCATTCTTTTCACCCTGACAAATTGCCGTTGCAACTGTCCCGTAATCCACATATTGTTTATTGTGAGATTCATGTTTGTTGTATAAGTATAACACGAGCGAAATAGAAAATCTTGGCACATAATTTAACCAGTGATTATGAAACATACATCATTACAACCTGGCAGAAGAAAATATTTTATTTCAAGTCATTTATAGGAGACACTATTATATTAGAGACTAGGTCTTGTTCAAGCGATTCCATAATGGTTCATAGGCGCAATAATTGATAGGTTGGAAGCATGTGTGTAATGAGAGATGTGTGCTAAACTCTACAGCCGTCTTCATGGTAAAGTATATAAACCGTGTCAATAACAAGACTGCAACCAACATGCACGCACTCACGCACGCACGCACACACGCACACGCATGCACGAGCGCACACACACACACACACACACAAACACACACACACACACACACAGAGAATGACAGTAACAGTCCCTATATCAGATGTGAGGAAAACACAGCCTTCCTAAACATATGAGAAAAGATAAGAAATAATTATGTGCCGAGCTATCGAAGCTATTAAGTCTTAGAATCGTATATTATAGTTCAATATGCTTTTTTGTCTAGAATCTGTCGAAAGTTTTTTTTTTTTTTTAATAGCACCATTTCCAACAGCCCAACATAAAAATTAAAATCCTGTCTCTTTTAGTAAAGAGATTGTTGTTATTAGGGCCTGAAAGTTAAAAAGAAAGTTTCTTTGACACTGAGCAGGTGCATTAACGGTCCATTAGACATACGTTAGAAGGCATCCGTCCATCAAGGAGACCGGCGACATGGGACAAGGTTTAAGTGCAGGGTATTTGTGGCCAGGAAGTCGCAAATTGAGACATGCAGTCTGACATCTTCATTTCAGGTGTCGATTTTTTTTATATTATTTCTGATGTCAAACGGGAAGCTGGGCATATTCGCTCTTAGTTGCGATAGCGATTTTTTTTAAGGTCTTCTGAAGTGAGTTAAAGTAGTTTTGCATGATCTCACTCATACAATGTAATTTTGCATGAATTAGTTCTCGTATGTGTTCTAGAGATGTCACATCTGCGAGTCTGAGAGCTTGTAAGTGAATATCATTGTTTATTTCTCTATAAAGAAAATGCCTCAGTATCAACGATTGTTATATCTTTCACCTAATTAAGCCAAATAAATTAACTGCTATTTGAAAGCTTGCGCATTAACGATGGGATCTCTTAACACCGTAAGAATTACGTTGATAATGATATTGGTGCTCAATGCGTCCTTGGTAGCGTTCAACATGCATACTTCTTACGGTGGTAAGAGATCCCATCGCCAATGCGCAAGCTCTTCATTGTTAACAGTCACAGAGGAGATGGAAGAAACGTATTCCTATTTCCCATGGTCTGGTTTTATGCCCTTGATATCAAATTTTCTACCAGTTCATACATGCTGTAATGAGTCTATTTATTGTAATATGTTCATCTTAGCTGCAGTCTGGTCATCTTAATTCTGGCAGAGAGAAAGAAAGTCCTGTGACAAAATAACATTACAAGTGCATCTTCTCCGTGGCATGAAAAGCCAAGC
The DNA here is from genome assembly GCA_033807755.1 of Ellobium chinense. Taxonomy (NCBI): domain Eukaryota; kingdom Metazoa; phylum Mollusca; class Gastropoda; order Ellobiida; family Ellobiidae; genus Ellobium; species Ellobium chinense. The sequence continues at coordinate 104,943 of JAWQUT010000193.1, forward strand.
TGCATCCTTTAGGGTCCCTGCTCCTTAGTAAATGGATAATAGTCCATAAGGATCATTAGAAAGGCACTAAAGACATCTGTCCTTTGGACCAATGAGAAATATCCTTTGGACCATAAAAAATATCCTTTGGACCTCCATGAATTGACTTGTGGACCAACAAAACAATATTATCGCCCTTGGAAGGATAAAGATGTCCTTAGGACCAATAAAAAAAAATGTATCGGAAATTATCTGCTTTGAAGAAAGTAGGCAGAATGAACCCGATTTACATGATCCTGACAGCAAATAACTGTTGATCTAGATCTAGACATTTTTTGTCTTTTTTGGGCCCACTTTTGTAAAATGAATCGGAAGTTTAAGGTATTCTCTGCAGCGTAAATGGAGCCTTGTAAGCAGGAAAACAATCAGCATTTTTTTTCCCTTTTTCGTCCATAGTCTTTTGAATTTGAAATTATTACGAATATCTTATGTTTTAAATATGTCTACACTAGCTCAGAGAACGCAGGAATCGTTTAAAGAAGAAAAATCGTTCTGAACGTTTAAGTGAGTGATTGTAGAGAAAACGAGTTGTTGGCTTAAACAGAAAAATCGTGATAGCTTTAAAGAACCTTGGAGACACCTAGCCCTTTCTTAATCACTGCAGTGATAGACTATTACGGGTGTTGCCCCTGAAAATGCTAAACACAGCTTTGAAAAGGAATTTCTAAACTCCGTGTTTAAAATCCAGTACGTTCAAACAAGACGGTATCTAACAACCCTCCCAGGTGATGCCTGGTAATAATTGAGGTTAGGGTTAGAGAAGAAAAAATCATCGTTTGGAGCAGATCCTAGACATTTTCATTATCTAAAAAACTCTTACATAAATTTGTGCTTTCTTGATTCTAATCGTGGCCTAAACCAAGCACAAGGTGGGAAGGCTCCCCCCGCCCCTCTCCAGGATCTTGCCTTAAACAACTTTACTGTTTTACAATATCGTTAATGCTGAGTGGTGACAGCTCACAACTCCACCTTTTGACATATTTTGACCTTCCTGTTCCCAAAATGTCATGGCAGGACGCTCTTCTATGTTGGTTTGCCCTCTTCCTCAGGTCGAGGTCACCTTTGGCGACATAATCCCTGGGACCAGAGTTTGAAATTTGCGTATTAAACATAGGAACTGCGTCAATTTCGATTAAAAGAATAAAAACATGAAGCTTTTTTATTAAAAGACTGGATATCTACTTCAAAAATATGAGATATTAATACTGCCTTTTAAAAATAAAACTCCTGAAAGAATAATTTTGATACACATCTAACCTCCAAGCAAGGACACTTTCCTATCGGGTTTAAATTCTAATTTGTAAAGAAGTTAAAAATACCGTCCAGTTTCCATGCGCAAGTTAGAGCAAAAATTTTGACGTTTTATCTGTCTGGAATAATCTCCATATACACATATCACTGAAATTATGGCAATTAACACATGGTGCCTGCTCGCTTCCGGTTGTAAAAGCCCACAACCACCAATGGCTGAGGCTTGGATGGCGGGTTTTCCCATGTTTGTTTGGCTGACTAAGTAAAAAGGCTAACCTTAGATTACAGTGGATCCTCTAGGCAGATTTGAGACCTCTCTCTCTCTCTCTCTCTCTCTCTCTCTCTCTCTCTCTCTCTCTCCCTCCCTCCATCCATCCCTCCTTTCTCTCTCTCTTTCTCTCTCCCCCTACCTTTCTCTCTCTCTCTCTCTCTCTCGTCCGTCCTCTTAATTTCCGTTAAGACTGTTGCCAGGTCTGTGAATATCTATCTATCTATCTATCTATCTATCTATCTATCTATCTATCTATCTATCTATTATCTATCTATCTATCTATCTATCTATCTATCTGTACGCCTGCCTGTCTATCTGTCTGCCTTCCTGTTTGTTTTTCTGTCTGTTTGTCTGTCTGCCTGTCTGTCTGTCTGCCTGTCTGATTTCTGTCTGTCTGTCCTGTCTATGTATCTAATTGTCCGTCTGCCTGTCTATTATTTTAGGGGATGTATCATCACTTATANACCCCGCCTTCCTCCCTTTTTTTCATTTTTCACAGCAAATCTCACAGCTCAAGCACCTTTTTTTTCTTCTTTTTTATTATAAAAGTCTAGAAAATGACCGAGTCTTGCAATCTGGCTTCCAGTCAGATACTCCCAATCACCGATTACCAGCAAAGACACGATAAGGCACGAGCCGAAATGTACAAGTTATAAGACACCGCTTAACGCGTGAGGACAGTGTGTGTTGCCAGGTTGGTCCCTTAAGGGCCAAATTAATGGTACTTTTCAGATTCCTTGGTGATTTTTTTTTTATTTGTTGCCATAGTTGCTTAGCTACTTTTTTGGCTGTTTTCTACGAATTCCAGTTTTATTCAGTTTCTATACATTTTCTCACCATTTCCAAGTGTGTGTATATTTCATTGAAAACTATTGAACTTTGAGTAAACACTTCGAGATTGAGATGAGACATAGGTTCGAAAAACAATATGTCACTTCTTGCTAAATATTATCTCTCCACATTTCACATTTCTGTGTAATACAATGATACTGTTTCACTGTAATTCCGTTTTTATACAATTGGCTACTTTAAGCCTCTTTTTGACGACTTCAGTGGCGGGTTTTTGTTTGGTTTTTTTTTGGCGGTTTTTTTTTCTTTGGCAAGTCTGGTTTGGCTCCTTCCTAAAATCAGACCAGGCAACACCGTGTTCAGATGAGCCGCGGCTTGGCCAGAGACAGCATCTCTTATCAAAGGACGTTGACGGACAAATTACAGCGATTAACCACAGTACGTGCAGTTATACATTCACTCCTATGGCGCTGGTCTATGATTTTCCCCGCAGTTCTCGTTTTTCTTACGGGCGGTGCTCCATTCATCTTTTCTTCCATTCTGTTTTTATCATTTCTCAGTGGTTTTCACACTCCCAGCTCTTTCCCCCACTCTTTCTCGCGGCTGCCATTCCGCTCTCAGTCGGGGAGAGGTTCTGCTAATCAAATCATTGCACACCCTTCTCGCTTCTCATATTCCATGACGAGGCTTTCTTAAGCCGTGTGTGTTATCAATCCATCCATCCATCCATCCATCCATCAACCAAATATCCATCCATCCATCCATCCATCCATCCATCCATCCATCCATCCATCCATCCATCGACAACGAATTGTCCATCCATCCATCCATCCATCCATCCATCCATCCATCCATCCATCCATCCATCCATCCATTTAATTAACCAGCCAATCATCCATCCATCCACCCATCCAGCCAGCCAGCCAGCCCCCCATCCACCCATCCATCCATCCATCCTTCAAACAACTATCCATTTTCCATCTTTCATTCCTTTTCTCCATCCATTCAATCCCCCCCCCCCCCCCCCC
>JAWQUT010000193.1:108341-113341 GCA_033807755.1 Ellobium chinense
ACACACACACACGCTTCCTTCTTACTTCTCTCTTTCCATCTATCCTTGTTCATTTCATTGCCCTTTATTTCAGCACTTTCTTCCATCCATCCATTCATTCCCCCGTCCTTCCTACCCTTCCCTCTTTCTTCTCTCTTTCCATCTGTCCTTGTTCATTTCATTTCATTGTCCTGTCCTTCAGCTCATTCTTCTTCCCATCCTTCCTTAAACTGAACATTCTTCTTTCTCATTTGCCTTCCAACCATGCATTCCTTCATCCTTTGTTTCTTTCTTTGTATCCTTCCTCTTCGACTACCTTTTGTCTTTCCATCCACCCATCTACATGTCCATTCATCTCACTTTACAATCATACTTTTATTTATCGATTGATGTCTGTCTGTTGATTTCCACAGGCCTCTTCATCTCGTTTTGTAATCTCAGTCCAGTGTAAATTGGATGTTTTGGACCCATGTATTTACACCCTGTTAATCCTCTTACCATCTTATGGGGTGGCATTTCCTTTCAATAGAGCATGCACCAGGATATCTTCATTGTGTGCTGCCGGCAGGTGGTCGAGTGGGAGAACGCGTGTCTTTTGGTGCTGAAACTCTCGGGTACGAATCCTGCCATTGACAGGTGTCTTCTAGCGTTGTTTTTAGCAGTGTTTAAGGAGCATCCTCTCATTGGTGACCTGACAGGGCTGACCAAATCCTCATTTCTGATATAGCCATAAAAGGGATGTCAATACTATTGTCAGATGTGAGAAGAATGGAAACTTAAGAATAAAAAAAGATCGAGGATTAAATCAACTTTTATTTACACTGGAGGGAATATGTTTTACCGTGTTATACAATGTAATACATTTCATTCACAATAATATATATACACATATGCAACAGTGCACATAATGTATAATACAACATTATCACAAACCAAATTTTTAACACAGTCATTGTTAGTCGCCGCATGGCAGTGTCCTGATCCCTCTGGCTTGAATGCCAGGTACTCATTCATACAAAAGTTGATGGGGAAAACAGGGGTGAAGTATCTTTCCCAAAGCAACCGCAATGCAAAACATCCGGCCCGGGAATCGAAGTCACAAACCCAAATCCTTACGGTCCACAGTTTATGAAAACTGCTTACAAGTCACACTGCCATGCTGCCTCTCTGTATGAGAGGAGTAGTGGAAAGATGAGCATTGTAATGTGAGCAAAAGAAAGTAAGTAAGAGAAAGAGAGAGAGAGAGAGAGACATGGAGAGAGAGAGAAACGAAATACAGAGAAAACAGGTAGAAGAGTGGAAAAGGCCAGAGAGGGGTTAGAAACGAGAGATAAGTAAAGCAAGCAGAGTAGAAGCAGAGACGAATATTTTATCAGCATCTGTTTATGAAAAAGTGTATCGCCAAACCACAAGTCATACTGGGTCCTTGTTAAGACATAACAGCACTGCTCAGCACCGTACGAACTTTGTGCCCCGACAAAGACCGCTTCATGCAATACAGATTTCCCATGACACTTACGTGACCCGCCTCATACCAGAATGGCCCTCTAGAGTCAGGTTGTCTATCGGCGGTAAAAGTTGTCATAATTGAAACTTATTCGGAAGCCAAAAAAGCCAGTGTGCATGTAGGATCTTTAGTGATCTTAAAGACACAGAGTTCTAGTCGTCACTTTGGCCTACATGTGTCGTAGGTTCATTTTGTATAACCCTGAGACTTTCCCAAGCTGTGCATGGGTTAGGACTGACAGAAGGGCTGTGTTTCTTTAATCCTTGCACTTTGACGAAAGTGCAAGCCACACTCCTTCCTTAGCAAATGAAGTGCAGTATCATCATAAGGTAAGCTAAGGTGACTGCGACTAATGCGGAAGCGACTGGAAGCAATGCACATACTTGCGAGTAATGTTTGCTTTACTTCCATTTGTCTCATTCATTAGCACGTATACTCACCGAGGATTCTTGCCATATATCTTCTTCCGGCACAAGGCCGTTGATAAGACTTTCCACACAGCAAATTTGAAATCGTTGATGACTGTCGTCATGTGACCGAGCTTTCTCTACCAGTGATCCAAAAGACGTAACATTTCTAACAAACCTTTAGGAGGCTCACACATTCCACGGTGTGACTGGTGCTCACCAACTACACACACACACACACACACACACACACACACACACACACACACATACACACAGAGAGAGACACACACACACATACACACACAGACACACACACCCATACATATGCACATAAACTCATACGCACACAAACTCACACGTACACGCGGACACGCGTGCACACACACACACACACACACACACACACACACACACACACACACACACACACACACACACACACACACACACACACACATACACACACACATCGCCATTCTTCAGTTGTTTGATTGTGTCAAGGGGAATCATTTCATTTGCGCAAACTTTATTAACGGAGAGAAGGTGCAGAACGTCTTGGTGCGCAGCTTCCATTTGTCTACTTTGGAGGTGAGAAACTTCATAGTGGGCTACTTCCATTTGTCCACTCTATATTTTGTAGCGTACCTTCAGCAGATAATACCTGCATTGCAAGGTTCCCTGATGCAGTTTGTTAGTATGCGAGAACACACGAGAGAAAAGTAGTGGGTGATTAGGTACATGTAGCTACGGGAATGAAGAGACTGGACAAATAAAATGTAATACTGTAATAGGATGTGACACTAGACTAGAATATCTTTAAGATTGGGAAGATCATTGGCCAGTGAATAGAGTCAATTCCGATTAATGGAATGGAGGAAAGTTCCAATTAAAAGGAGTTGCGACAGTCCGATTACTTTAATATGAAAAAAATATATAGCGCTTTATTATGTAAAAAATGTTGCATTTAACGAAAGTTGTGATTATCCGGACTGCAATCAAGCCCTGTCGACCGTAAAATGGCAGTCGATAGAGTTCGTGCTGACACGTCCACAATAGAAATAATTAATGATACACCAGAAAGGCTTAGGACTGGCCAAGGCGGTACAAAATTTATTATGATGAAAAATCTGGTAAAACAAAAGCGATATATCTGTAATGGTCTTTTACGCGCCGAAGACGGCAACATCAATCATAGACGCTGAACTCGGAGTAGCAGTAATAATAATAAACCAGCGGCGAAGAAAATCGAGAGGAATAATTGAGTGCAGAAAGGGCTCGAAAAGGACCTGTGGTGGCATGCGAAATCCATACGTTAATTTACGTACTGCGTTAAACTGCAGTGAACACTATGAACGTTTTGTGAGTTTCCCGTGGTTACCGCAACGCGTTAAATAACGTAAGGATTACGCATACGGCCACTGTAGTCAGTGCTTCTTATGTGTACTGCATAGAAGTCTTATTGACAAAAAAATTACGTAGCTTTGAGGTGCAGCGTTCGAAGTATTTAGGAGGTTATATTCGCGCTCTTATGACGAAATTATTTACCCTCAGAGGCCCGGAATGTAAGAACTGTTAGAAATATTATTTACATCAGCACGTGTGGGCAGTGCCTTCAGACCAGGCAAAGTGTAGGCTGAGAGTGAATATGTAGGTCCCAGTGGTTGCGACGTATTTGTGTAAAAATGAATGCTAGAAAGAGAGAGAGTGGGAGAGGGAGAGAGAGAGAGAGAAGGAAAGAGAGGGCGTCGTATTGAATGGTAGCAAGCGCCGAATTGCACGGCGTGATGAAGGCAACTTGAAGCTGTTCCACAAGTGACCACGGTATAGAAAAAGTTGGTTTTTTGTTGGTTTTTTTTTTGTTACGCATATGTTCTTGAAATTATCTCTTACATTTCTGACAGAAATTTTCCATACATCCTGATTATCTGCTCCCTCTAACTCTAGATTAAGTGAAAAAAAAAGGAAAGGGGGGGGGAGGGTAGGGAGTGAAAGAGAACTTCGATTTTTAACATACATTTAATACTTGTGTTGATGCCAGAGTAAAGTTCACAAATGAGCGACACTTTGCGAATTTAACTTCAATCGCACATTCAACTTGGAACGCTACTTCTCTGAATTTCACCGTTCATACTCCACATAATGTCTTTAGATCGACACTTTACTATACTTCCGAACGTTAAAGTAAAGAAAAACCTCATATAAAAGTTTACAAATGAAATCAATTTCATGTAAATCGAAACAGTGCCCGAGACCATTTTGTAGACAGGGTTTATCTTCCGAAGGTAACGATCGGAAAGGGCAGCTCTAAATTTCCTGGTAACTTGTTCATAATCTTGCGTGAGATGACCTCCCTACATGATCAAGATCTCCGTCCATCTGTTAACATCGATGATTAAATCTAAGAATAGCTCGCGCGGGTGAGGAAAAATAGGTACTGTCTATCGATGTTTGATCTTTCCTGTTCATGGCTGGTTCCCTATCTCACTGCCGTTAACAGCGTGAACATTCTACGTACCCAGGGGCGGCGAATCCCAGGGCATAATATACTCCTCCCCCTCCCCCCCCCCNCTCCTCCCCCTCCCCCCCCCCAATAATTTTGAGCCACTAAGATATAACGATTTTAACGATTTTTTTAAAACTACTGACAATCTATCTGTCTGTCTGTCTGTCTGTCTGCCCGCCTGCCTGTCTGTCTGTCTATCTGTCTATCTGTCTGTCTGTCTGCCTGCTTGCCTGTCTGCCTGTTTGCCTGCCTGCCTGCCGGCCTGCCTGCCTGTCTGTCTGTCTGTCTGTCTGTCTGTCTGTCTGTCTGTCTGTCTGTCTCTGTCTGTCTGTCTGTCTGTCTGTCTGTCTGTCTGTCTGTCTGTCTGTCTCTGCAGTTCCTTCCTCCGCGCTCAAATGCACCTGATAGGCATAAATAATGTCCCCTCTTCCCCCGCAGGTAATGTGGTTGAACAAGTTTAACAAGATTAAGACACTAACTTCTTAAACTTGACCAGACATTGTAAAGGAAGCGAAATACGCGTAACGATCTATTTAGATATTAACTGAAAAGCCTACACAACAGTTTTAACTACCATCCCCCCCTCCCCGGAAACCAAGAT
>JAWQUT010000193.1:118341-134843 GCA_033807755.1 Ellobium chinense
TCGTGTCTATTCTGTGTATTTTACGTGCTGTTTGCGCTCACTGTCTCCAGTTCATGGCTTGCACCCATGCACCCCTCACCAGCAGACACAGAACAAATACAGAGGTTTTATTTAGATCAGAGCATGAACGTGCGGAGACATGCATCCATCCGAGCTGAGACCATAACGCATGAGAGACGAGCGTAGCAGTACCAACATGGCAGGCTTTAGCCGAGGGGAGTGAATAAGGGGCGAGAAAAACAAACATTTGCGGGCATGGATAAGCGTTCTTGTCAAGTTGGCATGTAAACACAGAGAGTGTTATTGAGGTTGAATGTTGTTCCTCTGCACAGAAATGTGTTACGCGATGTTTAATGAGACGTGAGAACTGGCTAGGGCTCTGAGAGTGAAAAAAAAATTCGTATACCGTTTGCTGTCTTATGTTTTGATAAAACCCTGATCTGAGGCAATGTGACGGAATTTGATTGCAATATTAAAAAAAAAAAAAATGAAGTTTATAAGTCTCCTATTTAACTGCAAGGTCAGAGTCCGCTCACACTACATCAGATTTGTATTTCTCATTCACACGAGTGCGATATGCCTTTTCTCAACCCCGGCCGAGATTGCTTATTCTACCTGCATGGGATTTGCTCATCCCAATGTCTACTAAACCACGTGATCCCGTAACCTGTCAATCAAACTACGTCATATCTAGACAGTTGCGTCATCAAAATGCGCTACAGTCAGGTGGTCAAGGGAGATAACTCACACTCACAGTGTTATTTTAAAATGTGCGCCAGCAGGCAGTAGTTAGTAACCACTGGTGACGGTAAAGTAGTCACTGAAAATGCCCGAGTTTCCTACATTCAAGAGTGATGCCTTAAGGAACTAAATGCGCACACTGTTTACCCTGATAGAATCACCAGGCGCCGTTGTATTCATGAGCAGCACATCTGACTCCCTAGTACAATATAGCCTACTAGTATCCACATTTGGATACTTTCAGGCAGGGTAAAAGACCTGGCCGGCAAAGACCACCTATTATACAAACAATGAGGCTGGGCAGCTGACCTGCAGAGAACATCTGACTTCCCAAATCAAACCCGCAACATCATAATAATCTATAATACTATAAGACTGGACCGGGGCGTGGCACGCTGTTTTCTAGGGCGATAAAATAATGACACCGTCACACGTATAATTCTGCCAGCGGCCAGCGCCATCAAACTTGACCAAACAGACACTCACGAAGGTTTATGGTCAGTGAAGGTGTTCACCAGACGTTTTGAGGCTACATTCTTAGTGTATGGGCATTTTTATGCCGTTTCCTCCATTTCGTTCTTTTCAAGGAGAAAGTCAGAATTTCGAAATGCGTCGTCTTTTTGTTAATAACGCAATGCCGTTGAAAGCTGCTGAGCACCATATCAACAGATAAACTCATTAGTCATCAACTTCTCGTTGATGGAGGGGTAGTGCATGCCAGTATTATCGATATCATAAACCCAGCAATGAGAACGAGGTCTACACCCCTGTGAGACAGGCTCCCAGCTTTCCAGACTTTCCCCGACGACGCCCTTGACACAGCCTGTTAGAAACAGAACCGGAAACGAAATGTGGCTCTCATGCTCATTCTTACAAGCCACCCGCCTGGCCTCGTTAGCAGCCACATGCTCTCAGAAATTGCAGGTACATGTTAACTCGTCTGAGGAGAAGGTTTACTGTCATAGAACATATCCATCATTCCCCTATAGACTATATCCTGGCTCATATATTCTTTCATTCTGGTTTTCATTTACGTGTAGTTTGAGGGCTGCCCAGCAATACGAGCAAGTAATTTGGCAGGTTTATTTTTCTATACCGGTTATAAATATATGTTTTGCGAAGATCCTCTTTTGTGATAGAGCAAATGACAGAATCGTTTTGCAAAATAGTTTTTTGTTGTTTTTTTTTAATAAGCCATAAGCGCTGCTGTTGGTCGTCGATAAATAATCATGTAATGATTTTCTTACTTTTATGCATAGTTGGGGCGTGTAACATTTGTTTATCTTATGTATTTATTTATTTATTTATTTATTTATTTATTTATTTATTTATTTATTTATTTATTTATTTATTTATTTATTTACGTATTTATTTATTTATTTACTTATTTATTTATTTATTTATTTACTTATTTATTTATTTATTCATTTATTTAAATCCGTTTAATTGTTTATTTATTTATTTATTTCCTCGTTCATTTGTTTGTCCGTTTTTTTTTAATTGTTCGTGAATTTATTTATTTATTCGTTCATTTATTTATTAACTACAAAAGTTATGTTATTTTTTTTTTTTATTATGCTTCTGGAGATGTATATGAAATTCTCTCCTATCTTGTAATATCCGTGTTGCTATCACAGGCCACAACAGGCTGGTTCACAGAAGCTCGTAGAAAGTCTAACAAGTGTCAGCAGCCTTCCCAGAGAACGAGTGCTCTAGAGCCATTAGTAGCTTAAACGCTATAGTATAATTTTGATGTGGGCGGTGATTGTTTTGTTGATGATGGTGGTGGTGTTGTTTTGTGTAACTGGTATAACATTTAAATCTCCCTATACATAATCCATACGTTCATCAACCTACTGCATTAACATCAGTGAACACCATTAATGTTTTGTGAGTTTCCCATGGTTACCGCAGTGCGTAAACTAACGTAAGGATTATACATAAAGCAACAGGAAACATAGTAATTACATGCAATTTAAAACAAAATAGCTATTTTCCACTTGATCATAACGTTGTCTATTGCCTATGAATTCAAGAGTAAGCGGGGGTTGACTGCACCTTAAGAAACCCTTTAAACAGTAACCCTTGAAAAAGTTTCTTCGATAATGTTGTTTCACTCCATCCTACCGAGGAGGTGAAGAGCTGTTGTCTTTTTATCTACCATTTTCTCTCAGACGGTAAATTCTTGTCATAGCTCTTTGTCTGCAATGCCAAGAGAGATGATGGACTGGTTGACACATCTCTGTCATATCCACTTCACATCCAGCATGTTAATGCCACGATAAAAAGACAAATGGATAATTCTCATGAATGCCGCAGGTTGGAAGAAAAATGTAGATCAAGGTTACTGGATATGGGTCAAGGCTAACCTACCTTGATACGAATATCGAGAAAGACGGCAGTGTTTCCAACTTGGTTCCATGGCGTCNATTTATTTATTAACTACAAAAGTTATGTTATTTTTTCTATTATGCTTCTGGAGATGTATATGAAATTCTCTCCTATCTTGTAATATCAGTGTTGCTATCACAGGCCACAACAGGCTGGTTCACAGAGGCTCGTAGAAAGTCTAACAAGTGTCAGCAGCCTTCCCAGAGAAGGAGTGCTCTAGAGCCACTGGTAGACTCAATGCTATTGTATAATTTTGATGTGGGCGATGAATGTTTTGTTGGTGGCTGTGGTGGTGTTGTTTTGCGTAACTGGTATAACATTTAAATCTCCGTATACATAATCCATACGTTCATTAACCTACTGCATTCACATCAGTGAACACTACTAATGTTTTGTGAGTTTCCCGTGGTTACCGCAGTGCGTAAACTAACGTAAGGATTATGCGGAAAGCAACAGGAAACATAGTAATTACATGCAATTTAAAACAAAATAGCTATTTTCCTCTTGATCATAACGTTGTCTATTGCCGATGAACTCAAGAGTAAGCGGGGGTTGATTGCACCTTAAGAAACCCTTTAAACAGTAACCCTTGAAAAAGTTTCTTCGATAATGTTGTTTCACTCCATCCTACCGAGGAGGTGAAGAGCTGTTGTCTTTTTATCTGCCATTTTCTCTCAGACGGTATAAATTCTTGTCATAGCTCTTTGTCTGCAATGCCAAGAGAGATGATGGACTGGTTGACACATCTCTGTCATATCCACTTCACATCCAGCATGTTAATGCCACGATAAAAAGACAAATGGATAATTCTCATGAATGCCGCAGGTTGGCAGAAAAATGTAGATCAAGGTTACTGGATATGGGTCAAGGCTAACCTACCTTGATACGAATATCGAGAAAGACGGCAGTGTTTCCAACTTGGTTCCATGGCGTCACTGTGTACGTATCGATTGCAAACAAGATATTATTATTACTATGTTGAGAGCTTGTAATGTATTCATTGTGATAACAAGATAAAGAACATCCAGTTATCGACGCGAACGCGTAAGTTAAAGTAAATCTAAGTCAGGGTAGGCCGATGTGAGGTCAAGCGTAATGTTGGGAATAATATATACCGAAAAGGATGGTGATTTTTAAATACAGTTCTTTTCAATTAAATGCTTATTATAGGCCATTGTGGTCAAGTCCAACTATATACAATACAAGTACATTATATTGAAACATACAAAATTTAAAAGAAGACCTCCAGAAGGCATTTTTATTTTCAAACCTCTCTCTCTCTCTTTCTTTTCTCTCTCTCTCTCTCTCTCCGTCTGTCTTTCTCTCTGTCTTTGTCTGTTCTCTCTCTCTCGCTCTCTCCTTCTGTCTGTCTTTCTCTCTGTCTTTGTCTGTTTCTCTTTCTCTCTTTCTCTCTCTCTGCGTCTCTCTCCCTATCTCTGTCTATCTCCCTGCCTGTCTGTCTGTCTGTGTCTCTCTCAATCTACGTCTCTCTCCCTGTGTCTGTCTGTCTCTGTCTCTCTCTCTCTGTCTGTCTGTCCGTCTGTCTCTGTCTGTCTGTCTGTCTGTTTGTCTCTCTCTCTCTCTCTTTCACTCTCTCTCTCTCTCTCTCTCTCTCGAAACTCGTCTATCTTCAACCCGTAACGAAAATGGTATCCTGGCGTCAGTATCGATTACAACACAGGGAGCACAGGCATGTAGAGGGCGCTTAATGACAAACAGAATCTGCGATCAGACCAGGGGACAGATATAATGCCTGTTTACACGGACTCGGTTTCTGTATAAAAAAGATGAATGGATGGAACAAGTATCAAAAAAAAAAAAAAAGTAAAGAAAGAGAAGAGAAGGGCAATATAGTATGTTGAGAAATAGAGAGAGGGAACTTAGAAGTTTGTTGACTCAAGTTACTCATGGCAACATAAGTACGGTCTACATAGACCAAACAAATAAACCACACAATATGTTGACATGACAACGCATGCACACAACAACAAGGTCTGATAACTCCAAAGCGAAGTCACATTCTGGCTTTCAGGGTAGGAAATCCGGCGTTTAGTCCTTTCAGTCAAGGGTGAAAAAATATAGAGAACCTGTGTGCACGTTGGGCATGTCAAAAATCCTTTGACAATTCAAACATCTTAGAAGAGGAATTCTAGCGACCGTTGTCCGGGCAAAATTGACAGGAAACTGTCACCCATTAGTTTAATAATCCAACTAGAAATGCACAATAGCCCTAATCGTCCTGACGCGCCAAAAAAAGCCTTACTCACTCAAACAAACAAACAAACGCAAGCAGGAGCCTGCATTTCCAGTGAAGCTGGAGAGAGAGAACGATGGGGAAACGAAAAACGAGAAAAAAGAGCGAAGACAATACGTTAGTAATAAAGGCTGATAATCCCAGAATTTGTCATTTGTTTTGCTTTGGCGGGCGAGGAGGGGATGGGGAGGGATCACCTGGTATACTTCCACCAGTCTGTGCAGTTTCTGTTTTAGCCACTGTTGTGACGATGTTGCCGCCTCTGTTTTTATTTGAACAATAAATCTTCGGAGAAGCATTTTCTTTTAATAATTCAGACCAAAGCATAGAAAGTCTGGACTATTTTTTTTTGTCCTGTTTAATGGTGTGTGTCCGGAAGTCGAGAAGCACGCATGTCTTCGTGTGTTGTTAGGTCACAAGGATCCTATCCCTCGTTGTCAAGGGACGTTTAGGGAAGTGCCAACTTTCTCTCCTTTAGTCCGGACTGCCACCTTTAACGCTGGTTATCATCTTCATTTGCTTTTCATTTTCATTAACAGATATAAGAAGCGCCCATTGACCTCATTCTGTCATATTCGCTTGGTCTGCCACTGTTGATTGGGCAGCCCTGGTCTAATCAGAGGAGAACACATGGCCAACGGGTTGTGACCGATTATTCAGTTCGCTTCAGTAAAGAAAGTTACATTTAATGAATCTTAGAGTTCTGTTAAGTTTCATGCTTATTTCCCTGCGATTTGATGGCTTCCTGGACAGTGTCATGTATGCGCTATTGCCTCATGTGTTTAGATTTTGTGGTAAACACCGTGTTCGGTGAGAGCTTGCACGTTAACGCTGGGATCACTTATCATCTTGAGAATTACATTAGTGCACTGATGCTGAACGCATGCTTAGTGACGTTCAGCATGCAGAGTAGATGTAATCCTTATGATAGATAAGATCCCATCGTTAATGCGCAAGTTCTCAGGTGTTTCCACTGACGTAGCGTTATTCATAGAGAAAGATAACCTGCCTTGCCCTGCCCTAAAATGTGACAATGACAAGAACAAGTTTTTATCGACAGTCCTTTTTCAAAAAAAAAATATGCACAATGTGGAGTATTGCAATGTTTAAAATTATTATTTTAAAAAACAAACAAACAAAACACAGGCTCAAATTTTCGCAGTTCTCAGGCAAACAATTTCATTCCATATGACACGATTACTCCTAATTTTATGATTACTTTATAGATTGTGCTGTCAATGTTTTATTTTTTTTTATGTT
The DNA here is from genome assembly GCA_033807755.1 of Ellobium chinense. Classification (NCBI taxonomy): domain Eukaryota; kingdom Metazoa; phylum Mollusca; class Gastropoda; order Ellobiida; family Ellobiidae; genus Ellobium; species Ellobium chinense. The sequence continues at coordinate 124,988 of JAWQUT010000193.1, forward strand.
TTAAAGAAATGTTACCGGTTATAGAAGTATGGTTTTTAATAATTTAAAATGTGTTTGTTTTTTTCGCTAGAAAAGTGCAAATAAATAGATTGTGGAATTCATCACCCACTGAATAGAACAAAAGGGCTACAGAGATGAAACGATCGTTCTTTGATCAATCGAACTTCTCTTGCAGGTACACAAACGTACATGGACTAAGATAGCTGTGGGCCTGGCGTTGGCCAATACTAATAGACTNCATCCCATTCCACCCACAAGAATCTAGATCCTAAAGTCTTTTTCATAATACGCCCAGTACATTAAACCATTCTGTTGTTTCCCTCCTACATAATTTTTGCTGTTGTTGTTTTCCTTGTTGTTGTTGCTGTAGTCGTTGTTGTTGTTGTTGATGATGTTGTTGTTGTTGTTGTTGTTGTTGTTGTTGTTGTTATTATTATTGTTTTCAAATTTATGGCGTCGAATGGTCTGTGAATCCGCCATGAATCTCTGATCTAGGCCTTCAGCTTGACTAACCCCAGTGTTGATGCATTCATGCCATAGTCAGCAAGACTACTTTTGCTTGGTCCCCACGAACATGTGAAAGGGGAGGTCTTTATATTCTCTGGGCGACCTTTCGGACATTCTAAGCAACGGCAGTATGAGTCTCTTAGCCCAGTTAAGATAGCTGCAACTGATGCAGAAGGGCTAGCAAAGAGTGCCTTAACTTGCGAGTGATTTTTACAGTATCTGTTACCGTATGTACCACCGTTGACCCTTGCCACATCCTCCTCCGACACAAGGCCGTCGACAAAAAAAAAATCCACCTAACAAATTTGAAACTGTGGATGGTGGCCGCCATTTTGCCGATCTCTCCCATAAAAAAAAGTTCAATTTTCTTAACTAATATCTAGAAACACTACTCACTTCCCTACCGCAAAAAAAGACAAAAACATGCCAAGTGGGGGCAACACTGTTTGCAGTATTGGAGAGAAATAATAAACAACAGACTATGAAGAATAAAGGAAGGGTATGACGTGAAGTGATACGCGCAATGGAAAATCATAACCACGTCACAATTGTTTACTATTATCCTTGATTTAGGGATATATATATATATATAATAAATGGACCGGACAAATTTCCAACAGTGATCAAAGCAGGTATGAATGTGTACGCTATACCTGACTGTAGTCTGACCGAAGTCAAGCCACGAAAGACGCATCATTGCTATTTTCCTCCGCACACAGCAAGATTGTAAGCAGATACTCGCGTCATGGCGTCAATAATGACTCGACGGACTTACGAAAGTATTGTTTCCGGGCGAAGAATAACGTGTATGGAACCTTGCTCTTTCCAGACTCAGACGTCTTCAAGTGTTTGACAAAGCCGTTAGACTCCCCCTCTAGACAGTGGACTCCCACACTGAGTCTGGCGATCGCCAAAGGAGAGTTCCAGACAACAAGGGAGCGAAATGGAACCAGAGTCCAAATGGAGAGAAAAATAAAAAACGCTACAAATAATTTTCATGTGGACTATCTGTTCCCTTGCAGCGCTTCCTATCTCCGAGAAATGTCTTGTCTCATCGCTTTTCCATTGTTAGCCGCAAATGCAGAAAAGAACAAAAGAAATTCAGCGCTATGTTATCGGGTACGCTCAGTCGAGTGAATCCGTAGTCAAGGAGAAGTAATTAATTACTAATGTCTATGAGTCTTATGGTAGTTTAAGAAACAATCTAACAGACATGCTCCCTTGTACCGTATCGTAGAACATTATGATCACCAGGTGCGCAAATGACTGACTGGTAATGGGTTTCTTGGCTTTGTTAGCTTCATTTATCAATAAATAGGGTTAGGAATCAATGCACACTAATCATGGAAGGCTTCTCTGTCTTGTTTATCGAAACTCAGCCATCATAAAGATTATCACAGTCTCAGCATCTTTGTGCGTGTCTTTGATTCCCGCGGAGAGTACTACAGGGAATGCAAAAATGCGAAAAGGGACAGTCCTTTCATTTTATTAGCAGCAGTGTGAATCGTTGATGTGGAAAAGCTAGAAAAATGGGCTGACCTGCGAGTTATGCTTTCTTTGTTTGTGTCTTTGCCTCATCTATTAGCATTCATACCACTTTGATTCTCACCACATTTTCTTCCACAAGGCCATTGATAAAATAGCCTACTAACAAATTTGAAACTATAGATGGTGGCCGCCATTTGTCGCCGAACTTCAGATCTCTTATACCGCAGAAAAACGAATTTTCTTCTAAACATCAGCTGATCTCTCATGACAGTGATACCCACGAACATCAGTTGAATGCCCACTGCCATGCTTTGCTCTATTACTGTCTTGGCTCGTAGATGCACGCTTACTGCCAACTTGAAAACCCCTGCACTGACGCCGTCATTAAAGTTGCGCCACGCCACCCCATACATCTATCATTAGGAGTGAAACAAGGGGAGAAGGAGTAAAACGATGTGCTAAGATAATAACAAAATCCAAAGATCAAGAAATCCATTCGTAAACGTCAGGTTTATAATCTTGCCGAACCAGAAGTTCCTGTTCCGAGGTGTTTTATGAATTGTTTATCCCCGTTTCACGCCCAAAATGCCATCAACAATGAGCAGATAACGAAAATTGTTTCAACACAACTTGTCATAAACACCACATCCGGGCATGATGAGCCACGCTAGATGTGAATGTGATGTCATCCAGACCTTCATTTGGTAATAATTCTGTTTTCATGTCTTTGTTGTTGTTGTTGTTTATTTTTTCTTCACTTTCTGTTACTTGTCATCATCCTTTTCTGTTATTTTTTTTCTCCGTCTCCTTTCTTGCGTCTTACCGTGTGTAGTATGATAATGTCATTTTTGTCCACTGTTGGCTGTGTAAGCTCTTACACTCTTTATTGACTTTAGGGGTGTCCCGAGTCAAAAAAAAAATTCAAACATAGTTTTCAACTCTTACTTCAAATTTTTACTCAAAGAAATGTGCCTCAAGACCAATCTGATTTTGAGAATGTTGGCAATCAATCAGACTATCTAATATTTTAGGCTTTTCCACACAAATAACAGGATACCTTAGTCCACCTTGAGTTTATCTTTTGAGTGGCAAAACCCCACCTATTCGAAGTCCACAAATGTATTGGCATCTATCTAAGCCTTTGAAATTCAAATCCTGCCCCTTTACCCCTCCACATAGCCAGTTTTCTGTTTTTATTTGGACTATTAAAGAAAATATGCATATTCCTATGCCAGGTGCTGATGGCATCTTCTAAACATACAGGCCTTTAGCAGTGGGATTTCGCATAATGAAAGAGGTAATAAAGCTAGTTTGATCTAAATGAGAGAGAAATCCTTAACTTCAAATAACTTTTTACACAATAACTATAACCATTCCTTCTGTGTCTTCTTGCTTTGCCCGTAATTCTCTGTGCGTCTCTCTAAACATTTTTGTTCCATTCACTTAATTGGTTTTTGCATTGCCGGCATGGGCAGTTCACAGCTGACAAGACTTAAAAACATTTAAAGTGCATGGTTTGATCTATAATGAGCTAAAATTTCATCTTCAAAGACCATGTGAGAACGAATTAGATGCGCACGATCAATGACACGTCTTTCGTGCACTTAACTGATATGACCAATGTCTGCGCGCACTTTTGGACCTCTGCTTCCAAAGTCTGTCCTGTCTTTGGGGGCAAAATCTCTTGGACAAAGCACCGGCAGAGTGCAATATCCAGATAAATGCATGCCAATCTATGCGCCTGCCAGGGGCCTCAAACGAGAGACACGAGGGATTTTGTCCAAAACTGTTTGGAAAAAGCAAGCTTGTAGTCGTCGCCTTGAAGTTAATCTTCTCTCATGCAATTTCACATAGAAGTTTGATTGATGAACGAATTATTCTGTCACGTCGACTTAAGTGAGATAGAAAACTCTGTTGTTGCAAGCCAAAGAAATATTATATAAAAGATATTTAGAAATGGATACCCCCTTCCCTCAAATCCCCCCCCNCCCCCTTCCACTCCCTCAACGGAAAAACGTGACAAAGAAACGAGAAGTCTTGGAAAGATAGATTTTTTTCTCCTTTTGTTTACGGTGTTTCTTTGTTTGTTTTTTTTTCCTTTTGTCCGTCTTTTTTTTTAACGCCTAATTGAAACTTAAAAAGAAACATATACTTTAGTTGTCTTTATTCATTTTAAAATGAAAGGTAAAGACAAAAGAAGAAGATAGATAAAAAAAGAGGAGAAAAAAAAAGGAACAAAAGAAAAGAAAGGGGAGAAAACGATATGCTAGCTAGATTTAAATCCTACTTCCACCTTTTCAGTGGAACCTCGATATCAAGTACTCTTATCTTAAGTATAACGTTATTATTAAGAATAAATTTCCCTTGCACAGATTCATTTTTATTTAATGATTTCGTTCTTCACGTGGACTTCGATGATAATATTTCTCAATAATATATTGTATTATTATATTAATAATAATAAATAATAATAAGTATTCTGTGCACGAACGCATGCTTTATATCGCGGTTCTACTGTAATTATGAGTCCAGAAGTCTACACTAGGTTGGAGTGACGTTATAAGATCGCCATTGTGGCAACTCTGTTTTGAACTCATAAAAACAATACACTGTAATAGATCATTGAGAGCTTGCGCCTTAACGATGGAATATCTAAACAATGTAAGAATTACATAACTCCATCGGTGACGAATGCATGCTAAGTGACTTTCAACGTGTAGAGTTAATGTCATTCGTATGATGATAAAAGATCCCATCATTAAGGTGCAAATTCTTAAATGTTGAAGAACAGAAATAATCGAAATAACTGCATTTGAATTTCTTTTTCTGCTAATAAACCCCAACACGAAACATTTTTTGTGGCGGGCAGCAATTTTCGCGAAAATGCGCGAAAATTATATCATTGCCACACAAAAAAAGTAAATGGTAATTAAGGGTTGGAGACTGCGAATGTTCAGGGTTATGCACTCTGGGGTGGACAGATTAACACTTTTCGCACGTAAGTTACCAGCAGCAGCTGCTGTTGTCAAGTACTTTTCTACGCATTCGTTCATCTGAACGACAGTTTTATGTGCGTAAACATTACAGAACAAATCTCTTCAAGTTTTTAGCTAAGACGGAGCATTGAACTTTGAGAAGTTTGAGACGGACGCAAGGCAAGTCAAGGATTCATCCATAGAGTCAAGTGGTTTGCTTTGAACAGCGACACCTCCCTGTACCAAAAATACGATGATTATTTGGTAAAAGTCCTTGGATTGCCATAAACTACATGTGCAATGACTTAGCGCGCATCTTCTCGGTGTTTGGCAGGAGGGTGGGTATCGTGTCAAGAAGTACTTTGCAAGGAAGTGCTTCATTTCGCCCATTCGTTTTAATTTTCCCATTAGCAAAGACCATAAGCGCACGTCGTAATCTAACCGTAGCTTATTTTTGGTCGCCTCTGTCTGAAGCAAGTCAATTATCTTGTTTAGAGCTTTCATCTGATTCCAATTTTTTTGTCTCGCAGTGCAGACTGCATTTCGTTTTCATCTATTTTCTGACGTTTACCCGCTCAATTGACTACGGGCACGCACCTACTGCTACAAACTGGATGGACGAACACGATTTAACAAGATTTGGTCCGTCACAACAGACTAAACGATACGGTCGGGTTAATGGACAAGTGCTTTAAATCCCTGGACGGAATTTCACAAAGAGAGAAGGCTATACACATAGAAGCAATTAGAGTGTTTTAATTATGATTTGGGAGAATTAAAATGTCGTGTAGCTAGTCGGCATGAGGTTTACGTTACTACACTAGGAACTGAGTACTACACTAGGAACTGAGTACTACACTAGGAACTGAGTACTACACTATGAACTGAGTACTATATTAGGAACTGAGTACTACACTAGGAACTGAGTACTACACTAGGAACTGAGTACTACACTAAGAACTGAGTACTATATTAGGAACTGAGTACTACACTAGGAACTGATTACTACACTAGGAACTGAGTACTACACTAGGAACTGAGTACTACACTAGGAACTGAGTACAACTGAGTACTACACTAGGAACTGAGTACTACACAAGGAATTGAGGACTGAGATGTCGGGTTGTAAGGGCGACTAGGGCCATCCAGTATCAGGTTTTTGTTTGTTGCGGAAATCGAGAGTAAAATCATTTCTACGCGCATACACACACACGCACGCACACACACACACACACACACACACACACACACACACACACACACNACACACACACACACACACACAAACACACACACACACAAACACACACACACACAAACACACATACACACACACATACACACACATACATACAAATACGAATATGTACCACACACACACACACACACACACTCACATATACACACACGTTGATTTAATGGGCAATGAGTTTTTCGTCAGTCGCAGTTTTCTCAGAATTTTCATCGATTGCAAGGGATAACGCCTACCACTTCAGACATCCATTATCTCAGGCCAGAAAAGTGTTAGGGGACTTTTTTTTCCGTGTAATATATGTACCCAAAATAAACTTTCAAATCTTACCATTAACTTAATTCAGCCAAAAAGTGCTTTACGCCTCATTTTGACTGGCTGCAAAACATATATAACTCTGCCTCCTCTTCCCCCAAGTAACTTCTTTTCAGTCTTCTGCAGGTCTTGTTGATGGTCCAAAGCGGACAATGAGAAGACAGTTGAGAGCTTGCGCATTATCGATGGGATCTCTTATCATCCTAAAAATTATATCAGTGCATTGGTACTGAACGCAGGCCCAGTGGCGATCAATATGATGTTTCTTACTATAATAAGAGATCTCATTGTTAATGCGAAAGTTCTCAAATATCTGGTTGGTTGTCACTAAAGTAGAAAACCTTTTTATGTTGGACAAACTTCAAAAAGCGTCTCACACATTTTTTTTTTGGTCTTTGTGATTGACTGCAGTAATAATGTCTGTCCTTTATTGATCAGGGCAGAATATCAATACCGTACAACAACAACAAAAAAGGAGTTCTGGCTTTTTTTTTCTGGCATTTTATGACAGTGAGTTTGGCTTTCTCTCTCAGTTTTTTATTAGGCAGCGCTGTTTAAAACTTATGATATATCCATTTTCAACCATACTGACAAAAAGAGAAAAATACCACTTCTCTATTTTCATGGAGTATTTCATCAGTGTCTCAGGTACATGTAAAAGTAATTAAAGGCGTTAATTTTTAATATTACACAGTCGGTTTTAGCTACACCAGCCTGCGCATGGTAGATGGACCCTGCTGATAATAAAACCTCTCTTAAGACAACGCATTCATTGGCACTACCGCGTTTTCTATGTTATAACATAATGCGCTGTAACTGCTTCCTCACTATGTAACATTGCCCACTGATCACTTAGTTACCACGGCACATTGTTCGACGGTGACATCTCCCCGGTCGAGCTAATAGCTTCAAATCTCGTCGGTCTTCGCATAGGACCGGCCAAGTTCAAAGTAGGTTGAAGTCAACCTGGCCGGTTATATTTTGAAGACCGTTGATATATTCGTCCCCCTACGTAGATCCTGGTTTCAGCTTATCTATTCGACCGCCGCACTACACGGGGTAAGAACAAGACACGGGGCTAGACCATGCGTGAAATCAAATGCAAGCATGTTACGATGTGCGTTGCCCCTCAGAGAACAAGACATTCTCCTGGCGCCAGGGCTGGGTCATTCAGCCATGGCCTTTCAATCTTTCATGTCGGCAGCTCGTAAAGCTAGAGAAACCGAAATTGCTGTGGTTTCCATTTTTTTATGACCTTTATTGTGAAATGTTTCCGATTCCTCTGGGTCACTGTGCACCGCGATGAAACTTGTTTATGGTTTATCATGGCCGACAGTTACAATGGCGTGCAGGAAGACCTGCTGCGGTGCGATGAAAACGACCCATAAAGTCTTTCCAGAAGGCTTTTTGTTTTGTTTCTTTTACAGGATATTTTTTAATACTTTTATATCATCTTGATATTCTACACTATGACGTTGGTGTCGTTGATCTAATTGGACAACCGATATCATGACCGAAGGCACGTTTTGGGGGAAAATGCAATCTTGATAACCTCCCTTATAAATATGTTATTTGCATAGAACGGATTTTTTTTTAAAAAACACATACGTAAATGCTTTAGACGTATGCTAAAACCACAACTTCAATTCCTCATGATCCAATCACATAACTACTTCGAGGTCAGTTATACGAGTAGATGACAATTTTCTGACGACGTGTGCCATTAAAACGGAAAGCACACACATACCAGATGTTTGCACCTACAAGGGTACGTCATTTTGCATCCCCACGTTAACCATGTGGGAAAAAAAGCAGGGCTTCTTGATGGGAGTAAATTTTGAATTTTTTGCGGAACAGCAGAAGTGGGAACTCGGCAAATTGGTGGTCACATTTATCGTTTCAAAGTTGTGAGTGGGACATCATTTTTATTAGTGGTCTTGTGACGGAGGATGATGTGGCAAAAAAAAACAATGGTGGAATGTATGCTAATAAAGTAAGCAAAGATATACCTAGAGCAAACACCAGTCTTAAGTCAACACACTCTTTCCTAGCTCTTCCGCATCATTCGCAACCATCTTGGCTTGCTGAGAGACTGATACATCTGTTGCTTAAAATTTCCGAGGAACTCCTACAGAATAATAGGACCACGTCTATCGTTCACTTCTACGGATCAAACAAATGTCTCCCAGAATTGAGGTTAAGTCATTCTTTTTGTTGTTGTTGTTGTTGTTGTTGTTGTTGTTGTTGTTGTTGTTGTTGCTGCTGCTGTTGTTGTTCTTGTTCTTGTTCTAGTTTTTACATATGTTCCTCCTCTGCTCCTTCATCTTTCATCACTGTGCTTTATCCCTATGTCAAAATGTGGTAATTTTTTCATAAAGGTATCATGTTGTTTATGATATCAAGGCCCAAGCTGGCATGCTGTTGATCGTCTTTCTTCATCAAAGTAGAATGCGTCAAGATTTTGTCGCCGGAAATTGCGTTGGAAATATACACGCTGACTCTTTTTGGATTTGTCACAGAACGTTTTACTTGCTCCTCTCAAAAGTATGGAGTGAAATGACATTGGCCTTCATTTAACTATAAGCACAGTGACATTTTTCTTCCTTTCCCTACTTCTGCAATGTATTCTTTCCCCAACTCCGCCCCTTCCCTCTCTAAAAATAGAAAACAGAGGTCCCCTAAACAAATGTCCTACAGTGTACATTTTTCATTCTATTTTAATCAAACTCCAAGGTGTAAATATTCCGCGGAAGCATTTCAGTGTGGAATTTTTTTTTTTTCAAAAGAAATTATGCAGTTTTGTGGATTTTACGCTCTATATTTCAAAACATTTTTTTTTTTTTGCAATTTTACCACACACTACTAATAATGGTCCTCATAATCAACAAAGATCGGTACATGGACAACCCCAAGCGGTTCTATGCGAGTCTAGCGCTAAACAGGGCCACAGAGAGTAAACAGTGAAAATAGCAGGATGGAGCCACTGTCCAAATGGCAAACCAGATACTGGCCTGGTAAAGGTTGCAGGAGCCTAATTGGTCAAAAAAAAATTGGACTATCCGAGTCGATAGTAGCAGAGTATAGTAGAAATAATCATATAACATGAAACCACACCGCAAAAGTGGTGAAATTCAGTTTTGAATTTGTAAAAAAATAATTGTTGCAGGCAGTGTTTCCCAATGGCTTCAGCGGATTTCATTTGTGCGGACCTGTGATCTGCAAAAAAAGGCCACATTTTTAACCCCTTTTCATGTAATTTAAAATTGTGAAAAATCTAGCCGAAGGATCCCCACCGTAAACAGTATATAATTTGAGCACA
>JAWQUT010000193.1:134954-145668 GCA_033807755.1 Ellobium chinense
AAAACAAAAAAAAACTTGCATCGAGGAACTAAAAACTGCAGTTGAGGAATAGATTGCCAGCGTCCTGCGAGAGATGTGCGTCAGTGTTGTTGATAATTTTTCCGAGAAGGTTCACCGTGTGCCTGGATCGAAATGGTGGTCATATGGAATAAGTGCTTTGATCTTCCTCTGATTGCCATTAAAAGGATTCCTTTTATTGCAAATTGATAATCCGCAAATCATTGTTCCAGCTTTTTACTTTCTAAAGGAAATGTTACTTTGATGGAAATCCACTTTTGTATGTCAAGATTTGCACGTTGGTACTTGATGTCGTCTTTGTGACAACTTGCAATTTGACATGTCTTATTAATTTTGTTGCTTTTTTTTTACAACTTTGAAGTTCCTCTTTTGAATGAGTGGCATTATCAGATGCACTGAATACTGTGAGTGTATTCAGTGCTTCTACTTATTTGAGTCAATATAGGAGATTTCAGCCCCATTTTAGTGCTCACCGTTTTCCTCGGCAGCCTCTGTGTTCACTGATATTGTTGCTGGGTTGGAGGTCGTTATCTTCGATTTGCTGTGGAGGTTATTGGCGTTTCTTTGGGTTCTTTCTTTCTTTTTGTTGTTGAGAAGTTCTTTATGTTTTGGGGGTCGTTGTCTTCCTATCCATTGTTGGAACTGTCGAATTCATGAGTTCATTGTCTTCTTCTTTTTTGTTGACTTTGTTAAAGTTGTTGAAGCCTATCTTCCTCTACGTTGATGAGGATGTTGACGTTGCTGCGTTGTAGGGGGTCATTGTCTACTCCATGTTGTTGAGACTGTAGATGTGGTCGGGATTGTTGTCTTCTCGCTGGTGCTAGTGGTGGATATTGGTGGCGTAATTCGGCACTGATCTTTGTGGAATCCTTATCACTGATGTCGGTGATGCTCCTATTGTTAATGCTGGTGGAGTTCTTATCCTTGTTGTCGTTGGTATTTATACCATTGATTCTGGTTGAGTTCTTATCAATGATGTTGGTAGAGTTCTTATCATTGATGTTGGTAGAGTTCTTATCATTGATGTTGGTAGAGTTCTTATCACTGATGTTGGTAGAGGTCTTATCATTGATATTGATGGATTACTATCGCTGATGTTGATGAATTTCATATCCTGCCTTTACTGATGACTGCCACAATCATTACAGTTCGAATACTGACGGGTGACAAACAGGAGAGAAATATGGAATGGAAATCTGCTTATACCATATAGGCCACCACTCGATGTGGACAAGGGCAGCAGCAGTAAAACACAGCGGGTCTTTTGGTGGCTTTATTAACCTCTCATAACATAAAAAGAATCACCATCAGAAGATGAAAATTTATCCATTAATTAAAAGATGAAAATTTATCCATTAAGTCCCACAACTACCCCCCCCCCCCNCCATTCTGAGTGCACATACTGTGTGGATGGTTGCTTGTGGACGTGCATGAAATGCATTGCAGAGTCAGTATAACATTCTTCATAATGCTTGTCATCGTATAGAATGACTGAATAAACCCCAGCTAAACCTTGCCAGGTTATGGTCAAAGCGATTCACAGGAGTGATTCAGTTGTCATTAACCTCTGCCCAGAAATTCCATTAACGAGCGGTCATTGCTCTTACATTTCTTTGAAAATATATGAATAATTTATCTATTGTGCGAAAACCTCATTAACTGATTTTCACATTGAAATCAGCCCTGCGTTGATAGTCTCACAGAAACTATGAAAATATTGTGTATCAAAGTATAATTACATTGTGTAATTATCTATTGCCCATTTTACCGATGCATGTGTGAATAATGTAATTTGCGTTCAAACTCCATAGACTCTGAGCAGTGCAGAATCGATCCAGAAAAGAACCTGTATAGAGTGATAGGAATAGACGTTTATGAACCTGCAAGACTTAAATTTACAACAAACAAAAAATACATACTCTATACTCTGCAGACAAAATCGAATGTCTGTTATGTCGGACGCTCCTATAAAGTTAACTTAATTTCAAAGTTTGATGACTTCAATAATTATTAAATTCTAATTAAAGTCGTGAGCAGTTGAAATTCAACATATCATAGCAAATAGATAATTATTGTATGGCAGTTTTAAATTTGAAATATCTGAATGCATTGGTGACGTGATATTACAGTTGAAAACTTTAAACCGCATGTCTTTGAGCAGCCATGGTCCCGTCTCAGTCTAACACACCGGTATGTTTTATTGTTTTCTTGTTGTTGTTGTTGTTGTTGTTGTTGTTGTTGTTGTTGTTGTTGTTGTTGTTGTTTTGCCGTGACAAGATACAGTATACAAGAAATTTTATTTTGCTCAAGTTATAAAAACATATGAGCATCCAAAATAATGACAAAGCAATTAGCTATAAACATAAGGCACCAAAAGGTATCAAAACCCACCAACATTATCAATATTTCATTTACTGATGCATGTGAACTACAATACATTAAGCACTGGATATGATGTAAGTGTACCTTGTTGTTCTATGAAACTTTCAACAATTATGGATTACATCTATCCATTGATGTGGTTTAAATTTCATCTCACTTTCTTTTGAATTTATGAAGTTATTGGACCGCAACACAGCTCGGAACTGACGGAAACGGTGGCATATTAAATTTCGTGGATTTTTTTTTTTTAATTTTAATGAAATGCACAGACGTTACATGAAGGCATCCCTTTAGCTTTATTATAGTTTTGTTACAATGGCTAGGTTGCACAAGCGTGCTCAGTCCATGATGCACATTGATTTTGGATAGGTTACATTAAGCAGCTCACTGTTTTCTGAGACCGCTGATCAGAGGACACAGACGGATGACACAACTTTGTCCGATATTTTGGCACAGCAGTAGGGACAGAAGTACTGTAGAAGTGATTTTTGTCAGCAAGGATCTAATTTCGCAAATTTGGCATATTGAGATTGACTGAAGAAAATTACGTACCACGAATAAAAGTTTCGTTCACTTTTTTTTTTTTAAAAAAAAGCTTGCTACACGTAAGGACTTGTTTCACGTTTCGTCTTCATTATTTAGACAGAATCGGTTAAAGCAGGTGTTTCTTTCAACACGGTAAAGGGCTGCCAAATGCTTTTTATCGACTGTCCTTCTACGGATTACCGTATGGGCTCATAAACTCATGAGAATATCATGGGCAAAGCTCGCGATAAATTAGACCCTTTCTAAAAGCCACATCCGACTTTTGAACGTCAACACTGACACAAATAAACGTGTGCCGAAGTTGGAGTCATACACCCTTTGTTTGAAGCCAAGCGCCTGGAAGATTCTAATGTGCCTTGAATCACGTTTTCCTTCACGTGGCTTTGTGCATCATACTTCTCAGAATTACAAAATGCGCATGTTATGGTGTTTATCTCCGTCGTAGACGGACAATGTCGACAGTTTCATTACTTTGTAAACAAAAAACAATCTCACTTCTGAGTCAAGCGATTATAATGATCCCAAATCTCGCTGGATCTCGCGCGACGAGAGTGTTATTATCAGTCACAAATCTTTTTTGCACTGTCGACACTGGGTCACGTGGCAAGGGCGTTGAGTGGACTACAGGCGCCTGGCGTTACTGCTACACATCGTGGTGTGGAAAAAAGGTTTATAACTTTGCTCATTTTAAGCATCGTTGAAAAAAACTAACTCAGTTATTTTGACTGTAAAATATCTACGATTGATCAGTAATGATTCATGCCGCGTTTAAATGAAAGAATGCAATAGCTGCACGTATTTTTTGGAAAATATATATTATCTTTGATTTGTGTGGAGTTTATACAATAATTCTATTTATCTTGAAGCAGCGTGTTCGGCTTAACAGAATTGGATTTAAGCTCTAAGGCTTATGGGTTTGAGTCCTGTTCACAGTTGTTAGTGTCGTGGGAAAGCATTTTATTCACATTTTTTTCAGCTCATCCTTCTGTAAAATGTGTCCCCAGCCTATAGGAAGTCGAAGATATTGCCAGAATGCCAGTGGATCAGCGCCTGTACATGTCAGCGGCAATGTATGTTCCTCAGGGAGTTGCGAAAGTCTGGGCGTGATGAGGCCTGCTGGGATAATAATAATGTGAAATGTTGTGATTTGGGACATTAATCTAGATACGAGACTTATAAACCACATTATCAACATCATTACCATCATTTCTGTGCTCATTTCTGTGCAAAAATGTATGAATTGTTTATACAAACTGTTAACTTAAATAAATTCTTCAACAAAATTTAAGGATCAGGTGGCAGGAATTAATCCTTTCCGGGACTGAAATCTTGAATAAATGGCAGAATTCGTTATTTTAAAACTCGTATTCGAATCTGCACATTCCCATTAGTCACCCAGGTTCAGCGAGGAATATAGAGTATTACACTGGATGAGCCAATAATCGATTAGGCAATCTTTTTTTTTCCCCTTCAGTTTTGAATCATGTGAATGAACGATACCGGAAATATGTCAGGAGGGAAACTCTATATTTAGTCAGAATATGGCCCAGGAGACTTTCACCGCAGACGATGAGAGTGAGTGCAATGCCAAAAAAAAAAAGAAACTAGAAGATCACGTGGTTATGTGAACTAATCCATCAAGGATACGACTTAATATTATGCAAGGCGCACTGAGGTTAAAGAAACTCTTCTCCAGAAATTTTCCATCATGGTCTGTGTCTTTTGGGACCAGAAGTGGAGACAAAACACTAAAAGAGAAAAAAGAAGAAAAACATGTAGGCAATTAAACAAACACAGTATCGATGGGTCTGGCTACGTTTATATCGTGTTGTAAAGTTACTAGACCCCCTAGAGGCAGTCTGCTCTGGAAATAGCTGATAATGATGCCGTGAAAAGGCTTCTAGATTTTTATCAGGGTGATCCTGGGCAGACTAAGGAACAGAAGACAAGGAGCAGACATGACAATGGGTTGAGATACGTTCTCAGATATGACTAAAGAGCGGCCATTTTGGATTTTTATGAGTTTGAACGTGTGTGTATGATATTTTGTTGGACGACTAGAACAAAGAAATGCATTGTAGACGTCATTCTCACCTCATTCGATTAGAAGAGAAAGTGAGAAGATAAAAATATTCTTTGGGGGAATTTCCAAGATAAAACGCCTTGAGGTCAATCCGTCCCATGCATATTGGTGAATAACACCTGCACGGAAGTATGCAATCCCGGATTTTTCTTGATTTCGAAAATACAATGCATCTCGAAGATGCGAGAGAAGACTTCGGCGATTTAAATGACTAATGACTATTTCAGAGTATTTCACTGACCTGTTTACGTCACATTCGTTGAACGAAAATGGCCCAGTCTCTTAGCTGCGTATGGCCATCTATTGGCTTCGCTTTTGATTGCGTATGGCTATATGATATAGGCGCAGTTTGGTAATTATATTTAATGGTATCTAGTCTAACTTTAAGCTACACGTTCTGAAAACATCAAAAAATATATCGCCTCTGTCAGACGGTGAGGGAGAACAAAGTCTTTACACTTCTCCCCCACCCCCGGCCCCAATCCCTTCCCCCGTTACGTACAACATTTTCATGAGCTGTTGTATTGCTCTTGTACAGCTTGATGGTGTCTTAACTTAATAAATGTATTTGTTATTTGCTATTGTTGTCACACCACCGGAGAAATGTCGCTAACTGGTCACATCGTTATTGAAAAAAAACCAAATTATGCAAAAAAGAAAAAAAAAGCAGTCATCCTTTTTTTTTTCTTTGGAGATTTGAGGCACCTTGATTATTTGTTGTAACTGGATGGCAAATTGGCCCTCCTTGTCTTCCGAGCAAGCACGTACGTGCTCAGCTTCTCAGCCAAGGATCCTGCGAAGAGTTCTGGTGCCTTATCTACCGGCGGCAATGTGGTTGGTAGCTTTCGCGTGGTTTTGGCTGGCTCAGACTGACGACCTGATGCTTCTCTTGTTCCCAGGCTCGGAAAGTGTGAGGTTTTTTTTTGTGTGTGTGTGTGAGAGGGGGGGAGGGGGANAGGGGGGGAGGGGGGAGGGGAAGGGAGTAGGGGGTGTTGAAAAGAGTTGAAAAAGAAGTTCCAAGCGTATGTTGTTGTTGCTGTTGTTGTTGTTGTTGTTGTTGTTGTTGTTGTTGTTGTTGTTGTTGTCGTCGTTGTTGTCGTTGTTTTTATCCTGCATTGAAGTTTATGAGAGGAAAAACGTCAAAGTGTATGACACTTTAAGTTGAACAAGACATGAACTTTGCGTATTGCCTGTCAAATGCCTAAGAGACTCAGACACTTAAAATTCTTCTCCGGAACTTTTTAATGAGCAACAGAAATTTAAACGGAGACGACAAGTGGGCTTTTAATTTCCAGATCGGTGCTGTGGGCAAACTTCCACGGCTGAGAGACGACAAAATTAAAACCTCATGGAGAGTAAGTATTTTTGTGTTTTTTTAAGTTTCAAGCCTTGGGCGGGCTTTCACTCTGCTGGATTCATTTCGAGTAAATTAGCTCAGGATATTTTTATTTTTTATGTACAATTGTCTCCAAACGTTTTAAAAATAGAATGTCCTTTACGAAGAGTTTTCCCAGGTGTTCTGTGAAGGTGTCGAGAAACGCTTCCCTGAAAATATTCATGCATTTATTTACGAAGACCGATGTTTGCGAGCAGCTCAATGTGGAGTACATAATAGGACGCATTGATTACCCATTTTTTGTAAACTTTTACAATGGGAATAAACACAGTTGAATTGAATTGAATTGATAAGTTCTGATGTCGTGTTTGGGATGATGACAAAACAGAAAGTCCAAGAAACACTTTATTTTGCATTGTTTACATTGAATTGGGAAGACAAAACCACAGTTAGACGCGGTTGTTTTTTACTTTCTATATTATTTGAATGAATTCCCAAGGACCACACAACGGGCTTACACAGGGCTGGATGCGTCATGAAGGGCTTGTGGGTTTACGACGTGCCATTCTCTCTCCCGTGGCCCAATCCTCAGAGTAGTTTCACAACACATGTATAATGTGCACTGTTCTATGTATTTATGTTATTTCTATTATGAATGAGATGTATACCATTGTATGAAATTGTAAATCAATTTCACTACGGGGTAAAATAAAAGTCGTATTTTCATTTTCACTTTCAGTATCACCTTTCTGAAAAATCTCATAAAATATTTTGTTCACAATGCACAACATATAGTACACAGCTACCTTTCATTTCTAGATGACATCGCAAGTTTTCATTTGACAAACAATCTTGTGGGACAGTATTTCAAAGATTTGTCTCCCATTTAGGTATTTTCAGCTCCATCACGTGACCTAGGAAATCTTGCTCACACGTTGGTTTGTTTACATGCTCTGCTCATGTATGATTACTCGTCATTTATCAAAATAGCCTAGTAATCCCTAGATCACGTGGTATAACTGACCCGTCTAAAAATACCTCTTTGGCCTAGACTTGGGCTACTTGCTTGACAACCAAGCTGAAGTTCAAGATGAAGCTCACACTGTGACCCTTCCTAGCTCCCGAAGATTACTCAGCCACCATAATCCCACCAAAACTTGAGTTAAGTACCCGCCACTGGCAGTGACTGTATAACGTATCATGCCCGATGCTTTTGACAGATTTCAAAGCGGTTAATTTAGAAATAATGTAAGGTATGCGGGACCCTTTTTTATGCAAAGGTGGGATCTGTGTGTGTGTGTGTGTGTGTGTGTGTGTGTGTGTGTGTGTGTGTGTGTGTGTGCGTGTGTGATTTTCTTCCGTGCAGAAAATGAACCAGTATGACGTCATTTGTATCCTTCTGCAACAGTCGTCATTTTTTCACTCATTATACGCTCTTTTTTTATATAATGGCAAAGATTGTGACTGCATCGCTTTGTTTTCTGTTTCTTACTTCTATGAAAATTTGGCAGACACCTTAGATGTTTAACCTTTAAGAATAAAAAAAAATAATAATAAAGCATATCTGGCACATGTTTATTTCGTAGTGATATATTGATGGGACAATAAAATGCAAAGCATATTCTATACCTTTCATTCAGCTATCATGAACAGTTTGTGTGTGGCCTGAGTATAATGAAGAAACTCGACGATGTTTAGCAATTTGATGTCTGGCATCTGCCAAGGGAGATCATGATGGAGATGGCTTGCTTTTTATCTCCTTTGTTATTTGGTTTGACATATTTTATGTCTGTCTTGAGTGAACGATATCAAATCTTTTTTTTATACTCTCTCATTATTCCATGTGGGTTTTTTTCCTGTTTGTTTTGCTAATTTTAGGGCATATCGCCATAACCCAATGCTCATAATTTGTCATCTTTCATAATTTTTCTAAAGGGATGGTATTGCTATACGTTCTTCCTTCTTTTTCTTCTGTTTTCAGCTGTTCTTCCATCTATCTGCTTTGGCTCTCACGCATTTCATTCATTTGTTTCATTAACCATTCTATAACTCATTTTCTTGTATTCATTCATTCATTCATTCATTCATTCATTCATTCATTCATTCATTCAGTCAGTCAGTCAGTCAGTCAGTCAGTCAGTCAGTCAGTCAGTCAGTCAGTCATTTAGTCATTTATCCATTCATTTGCTGATTATTTTGGTCATACAATCATTTAATCAAATTGCTCTCATAAATTCTCGTATTTGTTTTCTTTTTCTTAACTGAGCCAAATACTCAGTATTTATTTTGCGTAATCTATGGATGAGCTAGAGTGGAAAAGAAAAGGGCATATTTTCGTGTGCACAAAATATGTGAGTTGTTAAAAATGGAGCTTTCAGTTTAGCTTTCGTTCATTGGCGTTTTCTTGTTTTAATAACATTCTAAATTTTCCACGACATATGTTGTTGTTGTCTCGTCGGGAAACGTTTTCAGAAAGTTTTTTTTTTCTTTCGTTCGTTTGTTTGTTGTCGTGTTTGGCTTCGATTTTTTTTTGTTTGTGTGTGTCTTTCGTTTGCTTTTCATTGTTTGTTTGTCGAGGTTTCCAGGGACAATACCTTGTCAAGTGTGATCCAAATCCGCGCTTGGGAATGGCAATGAACAGGGATTTTCTGGAGATTATAAATCACGCAATCCTTTCTAATCCAATTTAATAGTATGGTCCCATCCCTTGATAACAAAACCATCAGTCTGGACCAGCAAAAGAAGTTCGTTGTAACTGAGAAATCGCTTTAACAACGCATGCAAAGAAAACAGAGACAACTCAGGAGATCGGTATTAGGCACTGACTTATTTCCGATAACTTTGAATTATAATGATCGGCAACCAAGTTTTGTTATTCATGAAATTTTGTTATAGAGACTTAAGGAGAATATTTCTCTCTTCCGGTAATACTGAGTTACTGTCCATTTGTTGTTGAGTTAAGATCTTAATGGCCGTGAGCATATATAAAGAGTTTGAGTTCGAATTGGGAGTTGTTTATGTCTATGGTGACGAATGGTATTTTGCACCTTTTGAACAGGTGGTTCCACAGGATCTATTTGGACAGAATTTTGCATCTGCAATATTGATTTGAAGGTTGCAATCGCTGCCTCGTACAAGTATAAGATGAGATGGGGGAATAGGAGAAAACATGGCGTCCTGAGAACTTCTTAACCTGAGAATGGATTCTGCCAACTTCCTCTCCCCAACCTCACCACTCATGCTCTCGTTCCACTGCATTCAACCTTATTAAAGGACAAAAAAGAGAAACACATAACGAATTTCTATAGAAAGTCAAGAGCTGTGGCTTTCGGGATTCCGGGGGAGGAGGGAAGCGGAGAAGGGCATTTGGAGGAGAAGAAGATGGCACTAATCTTTTGCTTACGAAATTCAAGGCGGACTCTTGTTAGATGCATTGAAAATGTCGTGATTCGTGAAAATGTGAAAGGATAGGCTTATGGAAGCGATGGTTATCTTCCGTAAACAATGATTTTATATCCTGGGATTTTTTGGAGGTCTTAAGCTCACCTGAGAAGAGATGAACAATGACGTTCTTTGTTGTCTCGGGTGTAATCATTTTCAAGGGTCAAAATAAGAATCAGAAAAGAAACGGAGGACTCAACTTTAAAGCAGTGGCTGTGACGTGGGCGAAGCGCTTTCCACTGTTCACAATAAGGAGATAGATATGCAAGAGATAGAGAGTGTGGCTGGGGAAAGACAGAAAGAGAGAGACAAAGAGAGAGAATAGAGAATCAGGAAGTTTCAGGGATGCAAAAAGAAGATGAAAAAATGAAAATCAGGGAGGAGCCAGAGATGGAAAGCAGAGAATTGAATTAGAAAAGAGGAAACAAGAAGGAAAGAAAAGAGGACGCAGTGGAGAAACATAACACAAAAAGAAACAAATATCGTTCGAAATATTTCTTTTTTAAGTCCGAAACATCCTGGAAACGTATTTTGCCGAAATTGTTTAGCTAAACTGGGAGCAAAATAATGTTCTGCTCACAACTGGTTTGCGAAGCCCACAAAGTATTATGCCTACTGCTTGGCAATATACTGCACTATACTATACTATTCGATACGATACTATACGATACTATACTATACTATACTATACTATACTATACTATACTATACTATACTATACTATACTATACTATACTATACTATACTATACTATACTATACTATACTCTACTCTACTCTACTCTACTATACTATACTATAACTTTACCATACCATACCATAATATAATATAATATAATATAATATAATATAATATAATATAATATAATATAATATAATATAATATAATATAATATAATATAATATAAT
>JAWQUT010000193.1:157284-170872 GCA_033807755.1 Ellobium chinense
GTGTACAACCCAATTAATCCGCTAATATATGAAATCCCCCTTTTGGGGGGGTCCTGCCAGCCCTTGTTAGGGTGTAGAAATATGCAAAATGACCTGTGATCTAAATAAAGCCTCCAATTTTAAAGTTTCAAGTACAATTTGAGCCTTCTAGATGCAAAAATAGAGTGTGTAGGCCTATGTATTCACACGCGGTCAAAACCAGCCAAATGAAAAATTGGGGACCAAATCAGAATTCGAGGTGATCTTTTTCGAAAGACATTTGTGAAAAATTTTGGGCGTTGACCCCCCTTTTTCTTCCCGTTAAAAGATCGGGCAAAAGAAGTACTTTAACTTCTATGGAAGAAATTTCCCGAAATCACAGTGGTATATTATGTAGAATAACACAAAATATTAATAGGGCCAAAAGAAGAGAAAAAAACAATAGGTGTCAAAGACCTCACAAAAAGATTAATGTATATATACATAGATGCCAGATGGATGTGGCAAAACTGGTATAAATTTCAAGGAGTTTCTACATAGACTTTGGGATAACGGATTTTGTTTCATTTTGAAAGGTTCCAAAAGGTTGGGAAGTGGTTGTAGTCTTAGTTGGCTGTGCCTCTCATTTATGAAATTTTTAGTTGTTGCTTGGACTGTAGAGGACCTGTCTTTACTACATGAAAGATGATCCATCTAATGAGTAAGGCCTTTATCTCAGGTAGGAATGCATCCTTCACACACGACCACACTACAGTAAAGTCTTGAAACTGTCGTACCTTTTTTTTTTTTTTNTTTTTTTTTTTTTAACTAATAGTAATATAAAACTATATAAATAGCGTTGTTGTTTTTTTTTTTGTAGAGAGCATACACAAAGTACTAAGCAACCACAGCCCACAGTTTAATATGACAGATCAGAAGCTACTCCAATAGCTCGGGCCATAGTGTGTACAAATGTGCAAGGCCGTATTTTACACATTAGATCACGTACAAAGTTTGACATTATTCAGTCCTCACATTGAGATGTTTCTATTGATAGTTCGGTATTCATGTCCAAGCT
The DNA here is from genome assembly GCA_033807755.1 of Ellobium chinense. Taxonomy (NCBI): domain Eukaryota; kingdom Metazoa; phylum Mollusca; class Gastropoda; order Ellobiida; family Ellobiidae; genus Ellobium; species Ellobium chinense. The sequence goes on from JAWQUT010000193.1 coordinate 158,321, forward strand.
GAAAAAAACTTCCAGCCCGTCCTGGCTATGAAAGGGGAGAGTAGGCATGATGGGTCAATTCACACACACACACACACACACACACACACACACACACACACACACACACACACACATATATATAAACTCGCTGTCTTCATCTAACACCTGTACTGGCACAAATTATATTTTACGATCATTGGCCCAGGTACCTGCGCAGTACATCCCAGGATAACGTGAAATATGGCGTGAAAATACTGCCACTAATTACGAGAGGAACAATTCACACTGACGGAGGCAAATCATTACAGGGAAAGTTTTTGCATGTAAATCGCGCAGATGTTTGCATTTTTTGGGGGTCTTTTTTTTTTTTTAAGACAGGAAGCTTTCGATAAAGATCTGGAAAGAAGTGCGAGGGGAATTTGCGCAGGATTCAGATTTTTATACTTGATTTTGGGAGGCGTAAACATCAGTTTTTAAAGTGCAGTTCACCTTTCACCGTCTTTCAGAGTTCATGAAATCCCCTGGTTTTCCAACTATTTATTCAAAGGATTTTTTATTAAGCGATGAACATGATTATTTGGATATTGACAATATGGGCTGAAATGCAGCATTGTTGTATTCATAACTGCGCAGTTTAACTTTATTTTTCTTGTCATTTGTCTTTTCATCTTTCTTTTCTGCGTCACCCGCTTTCTTCACATTCTTTTTGTGACGTTTATTTCGGTTTTTTTTTCTTTCAAAATTCTGGTTATGCCATATTGGAATTAGTCTGATTGGAGTGAGGGTCTGGTATTGCAATCCCAACAACCCCTTTATAAATCTCTGAGTACGGCCATGTGTTACGAGTGACCGTGGTTCACAGGCGGTGGTGCTGACAAGGGGTTATTGCTGCTACTGTTAGCTGTAGATCGGTGTTCACGTATGGCCGTTGTCCACAGATTGTCGAGATCCACGGGAGATAACTGTTAGTGAGTGGTTGTTGCTCTGAAATATCATCGTTCCTCGTTGTTCTCGAATGTCCTTTACAGATGGTTGTTGTCAGAGAGGATCGTAGTTAACAAGTGGTCATTTTTTTTTTTTTAACATTTTTCACATCCACGTTTACTAATGGTCATTTCCCAAATGGTCCTTACTCACATGTGGTCATGATGACATTTATATTGTGCTTTCAGTATCCCAGACCAAAGGTGTGTCCTGAAGCGAGGTTTCGTAGCCCATAAGCAGTTCCGAGTTGCGCGAAGTAGACGCACCTAAGAAAATTCCATTTAATGGGAAATGTAATGGGCATTTTATTGGTTTGATGATGAACGTCTTCAAGGTAAAATCACTGCCTTTGATGATTGAGAGTTGCTGCCCTTGAAAGGGTATCTGCAGCTAAAGCAAGAGGTCAGCCAGTGTAATGGAAGGTCCTCAGAGACAGCTGGCCTAGATCCAGGGTCAGAATGAGCCTATGACTGCGGTGACTGGAATATTGAAAGAGAATATAATAAAGAAAGAGAGAGAGAGAGAGAAGGAGGGAGAAGAAAACAAAGAGGCTATCTCCTGGGACAGGACCGCTCTTTCATTAATACAGTTCATTTAGTCATTGGTTTAGCTACAAGATCGGTCCTATTCCGTGATTGTACCAACAAAGAAACGACGGGACGTTAGTACTTGTAAATACGTGTTTTGACAGTACTCGTCTTGGTGCAGGTACTCGTCATATTGGAGGATAGTCATAATATTAGCATACATTTTGCAGTGTATTGATAAGAGAAGAGGAACAACTCTTGAGGTTTCGCTTGAAAAATGAGAAAGGCCTACTGGCAAAGATCAACAAAGACGATGAGGGGAAGCGCTTTCTGATGAGTGGTGGATGAGGAAGAGATGTAGATATATTATTTAGTCCAGAGTATCATGCTCCAATTAAAAATAAAACAGAACGAGGAAAAACAATAACAGCAACAACCAAACATCAACATCAACATCAACAACAACAGCACTTTTGGACTTTCAGCTGATTCCATCATGTCAGTCTTGTATTTCATACTTTTCATCTTCTTAACCACTTCGCTACGTGTGATGTACGTTTACGTCTTTGCCTTTTGACATAAATAGCCTTTAAACGTACCGATTCGTCCCGGAAGTAGCAATGCTGTCTCGTATCTGACGTGCTCATGATAATTATGTCTTATTCTTTATAGCGTTGGTTATTTCTGCACAAAGCAAAACGTGACATAGGCACATAGCGAAGGGGTTCAGTAATCGACCTTTCCAAATCAGCCAGTCAGGACAAACAGTCTATCGTATTTGCCATAGCCTTAGAGGGAGACTATTAAAAAGTGAATACTTGAGGAATGTGACAGAGAAACAGAGCTGCCAAGTAACGAAAACGTGGGCGTCGATTGACCCAGTTTAGCTACACGGAAAACGCTTTTTGAGCTTTTCGGAAAGGTCAATTCCTCAAGTGTTGGGATCTGCGGACAGTCTCTGCTGGCGCCGAGTGCATCAAAGGCCTCGCAAGGAGGTCATGACAACCCCAAGGGAAAACCACTCACTGACTTGAAGCATGACGTATGCATAGATTGGCTAAGCACGCGCCTACAGACTCCGATTTCAATGGGAGATAAAAGAGGTCTAAGAACGTTAAAAGCCAGCACCAAATTTATTTCTAGCTTTAGAAGAACACAATGGAACGTCTTTCATCGTGCTAACGACAGGTTGAGGTGACCAGAAGGAAAACGCCTCACGTGTTAAGGGGCGTCTACATTTTTCTGAGATGTGTGTATGTGTGTGTGTGTGTGTGTGTGTGTGTGTGTGTGTGTGTGTGTGTGTGTGTGTGTGTGTGTGTGTGTGTGTGTGAAACTTAAGCTGGTTTCATTTTCTCACCCCTCAAACATTGGGGGGAAAAGGGCGCCGTATAGGATGACTGCCTGTGGGCAGGATGATAGACCAACTGGAGCCATGAAAGAAAGTTCATGATCAGACCCTTAGTTTACATTTCCACAATCAGGATTTAACCTTCCGCACGTAGATCCAGTCATATAATGTTTTCTTCCTTCGCTTTGCTGGTTTACCTTTTTCAGAATGCTTTTCTTAGAACTTATGAATGGGTTGTTTCTAGAGCGAAATTTGGACGTGTTTTTGGATATTTAAACGTTATGTCATTAGAAGAAGCAAAAAAGAGATAATGACGCATTCATAGATATAGACTTACAATTCGCATTGTTCATTTTGAAAGCAGGAGAAACGGTTTGACAGCCAGGGAAACACTAAGTAATGCGGGGAAACCTTGAGGTCGATGCGACCTATACGTTATGAGAAATTGTTTTTTTCCCAAGCGTGATGTAGACCAAATTAAACAGATATTAAAATATTTATCATGAGCGACAGTGTATGAGTATAGCAAGCGGTATGCTTCCCGAAAACAATGTCGTATGTGCATTAGTATTTATAGCGCATTGAGGGGTTTTGTCGTGGCAATGCAGAAGTGGTTCAGTTGTTGCTAGGCTACGGCTGGCATTATAATTCCTATAGCACGATTCACATAAAATTCGGGCCATGTGGTTAGCTCGGTCATTTATTTCAGCCCTGTGAGGGATCTTATCTTGTGCAAAAATTTCATTGACGCCTTTTCTTTTCACGGTTAGAACGGCCTAACATGACTGTTTCAGAAGGTGGCCGTGTTATCAGGGTTCTATGGTAGATTCGTTGTGGTCGACAGAGATGTTTAATGAGGTGACTCACTATGGACACTGCACTGATTATGAAAGGAGTGACAGGAGGCAGACAAAAATCGGTTGCACAAAAAAGAATGGAAAGAGCGAGAGGGAAGTAAACAGAGAGCTGCTTATACATACGATACGCTATCTCCTCCGCCAATCAACGCGCGCAAATTTGGGGGTGTGTCTGTTTCTCAACTTTGTTTATGAAATTTACCGGATTTCTAGGTGTCGACGTGTGCCCACAAACCCTCAGTACTGGCATATGGGAGAGCTTCATTGATATTGCCCCGAACTCCTGCATAAACCTAAACTTTTAATTTAAAGCATAAATAGGTTGCCTGATACTGACACCGCCTACGTCTGACTGTTTCTTCCTCCATCTATATATTATTATTATTGTAAAGACGGACTTGGAACATAGATGGACTAGGGATGCTCCTTTTCTCTGCTCCTCCATTGGTATGGATCGTAGATGGACCAGACTTTCATGTTAAGTTCAGGTTGTTCCTGCCTGTGTTTAGTTGGGTAAAATCGGCAAAATAGCACTTCCCTGATTTTTTTTTTTTTGCAGATAGGGTGATTCCTGTAGCCAGCCGAGGTCAAACTTTTTTCATGGAGTCAAAGATGTTTGTTTACAGTGCCTTTTGGCGCCTCAGGTATCCCACTGTTTTAGGCAACTTGGAAACACCTGAGTCACTACGACAACTGCAGACTTCAAACTTGATGGGAGGGGAGGGTACAAAATGATACAATGGTCATCATGACGGCCTTCGAATTTTGCTATTTGGAATCTCTGAATTAAGTTAAGGAAAAAAAAAATTATGTTCTGGTCCTTCCTCGTCTATTCGTAATCACGGTCCAGAAACGAAACAAACTTTCGCTAAGGGATGACGTCATCAAAATTTGCGTGCGTGGAAGTGTTCATCAGCGGGAACTACAGCACTGTTGTAATGCCTCGGGGGGAGGTGGGAAGGAGAAGAGAGTAGGGGAAATAGGAGAGGAGATGGAGAGACATACACATTCTTTTTTTTTAAATGTTAAGTAGCTTCTGGTACACCTCCCTTTTCCCAACTCCTTCCCCCTTTCCCGACAGTGACGGGACACCTCAGCTAAATTGCAATAATTTTACAGGACAGTCTCGCCTAGAATTTGGTTTAGGGTTTGAGGCAGGATTCGAAAACAGAAAGTACATAATTATAAGATTGTATAATAATGTCTAAAAACTGATCCAAGTTGTTTTCTTCTTTTTTTTTTTTAATTCATTAAATTCATCTCCAACCCTACCCCGTAACCACTCTTTCCTCATTTTCTTCCCTCCGTCCTCACTTTCAATGATTTCCTGTAGTTTATGTATTGAATTTATGTTGTTGGTTTACGACCTAATAAAGACTTTGAATCTTGAATCTTTAAACTTGAACTGAGCTGTAAGCGGCAGTGTCCTAATATAACCCCTAGGAAATTTGCCAGCAGTTCCGGGTTTAATAAGCGTTCAAAGGAGTGTCGTGTGCAAAAGTACAGCTCTCTGTTATGAAGAAAGGACAAACAGAGGATGCATGCACTCTGCTGGGGGCGAGTACTTTTTTGAAATGGGTTGAGAGGAGAGAGGATGGAAAATGAGGGAAAATACAGCAGGATAAAAAAAATAATGAGACAATGCCAAAGAAAGCAGTTTGGACAAAAGTTAAGAAAAACACAAAGAATTAAACCAGGAGGAACTAAAAGGAAATGATAAAGAAAGACATTAAGAAAAACAAAAGAAATAATAAAAGAGCATTGGCCAGAATGAAGGACAGAAAGAAAGAAAAGAAGAAAAAGAGGAAGAAGACAGAAACACTTCGTCGCTACGCACACAATATGAACAAACCGTGCGTTAATCGTATGATATTTAGATTTCGTCCCCTATGTCAGCACACTGTCCCTCTATCACCATAATTTCAGCTTGAATGACGCCCTTATAGCAATGAACTGACGTGCACGTACGCTATGTACATGATTACACGAAGGTCCTTTTTGATCTGTCATATTTCCAAGAGCTATGATGGATGCCAGGACAAACGGCAGATAAAATTGCTTTTCAGAACACCCCTTGCCTCGGCATGAGAAAAAGGTGCCAACGCGTCCTTTTCCAGTGAAGCCTGGCGGCAAGAAACTGGGGTTAGTTATTTTGAGAGCTTGCGCATTGACGATGGAATCTCTATACACCGTAAGCATATGATTATATTCATATAAACATACTTTGGAGCTAAATTCACTCTTAGAAGCATTTAACATGTAGAATGAATGTAATTCTTACAATGGAAAGAGATTCCATTCTTAATGCGCAAGTTCTGAACAAACGCCTAATAAGCTTACTTATCGCCATAAGTCGTAAGAGTTGTATGATATTCTCCTTAGTGTATATTATTATGTTGTCCTTTGTTTTCTTAAACCGTTGTGTGAAAATCAGAACATGTACGCATAGATTCATAATATTCATTCCGGTTATCTATTTCATAGCAGTATTCAGTAATCAGTCCCGATCTTCTCCCTTCCCCAGTGGGAAAAAAAAACAAACGCATATCGATTATAACTCCTAAAAACTGTCAAACGAAAATAAATGAGCTTGCCCGTTGGCATTTCTATGAATACCATCCATGAATCTGGCACCATAACTTTTATCATTACAAGGTCCATTATTGATATTTATAAAGATCATCGGTATAAAATCATACACTGGTAAAATGAATCATTAATCAAGACCGTTATTTATTATTGTGGAGCAGCGTCCTAGAATGATTGCTGGATTGGACCCATTATTTAAAGGTCGCGAGCTAGATCCCACTTTCTAAGTGTGTGGAGAGAAAAAAAACAATAATGTAACTGGCATTGTTTATAAGTCCATCTATCTGTAAAATAGTTCTTTGGCTGTAAGAAAGAACGCTATTCTGAGAATATAAGTTGCCGGTAACTGTAGCATTGCAGCCAGACTGCATCCTTCATGAGAAAGGTGTCTTAGTGTAACAGTTGTAAGCAAAAAATCACCAGGGCTGAAAAAAAAATGACATCGAGATCATATTATTGGCGTTAATATTAGCACAATTGTTATTATTTATTAAGTTGTTATCAACACTATTGGTTACAGAAGCCTAATCCAGTTTCCCTCTTCAAGCCAATAAACTGTTTTCTCTACTGTCACTTGCAAAAAAATCCACAATCTCTAGGTCTTCTTTAATTATTTGCAGAATTCAATGAGTTTATTAAAAATGATGTTCAAAATGTAGATCTTGCAGTTCGTTTTCTAGCTGCGAACCGATACATCGAAAGGTGTAAACAAGCTAACCAGTTTCCCTAACGACAAGTGCCCGCAGAGAAGGCCACACCGAAACCGAAGCGAATGACCCAAACTTCAGGTTTAATTTACAAAATCAGGAGAGAATGTAAAATAATTCGCAGGTAGGTTCACAAATCTAGGGCCCATTCTCCACAATTACTGTCTTCCTAACGCATGTAACAACACGTTATTTTCAGCCAATTAGAGGTCTGTAACCTATTACTACTTTTATTACTATTATTATTATTGTACATAACGATGATATCTTTATGATACAGTCCAACATGGATGCAACAATCAATATTATGGGTTGCGCATAAAAGCGATATAACCATCAAAATAGAGTATGAACTGATACCAAACTGAATGGGTTGGAAGCTGATACCACCAGTAACCGTATACCTTTGGTGATAACCCATTCATGTCACTTCAATTCACTATGGCCCCTGCAGACCAGCTCACTTAAGAATATTCTCAGCTCCCTCGGAAGTAATTAGAGCTCCTGCCATTTACAGACTCTGATCACTAATTATAGATATCTTTCGTTTCCTATAGCCAGGTACCCATTTTATAGATGGATGGGAGGAAAAAAACTGTGAATGAGATGCTTTCCAAATGAACTAACTACTTGACCCTGGCGGGAAACGAACACACGTTACGAATTTAATATCGTAACCGTTCGGTGTCTCTATCACAGAAAGTTTTCTGTTTCAATTTTTCCGTTGTCTCTATTTCAACGAGTAGACCATGTCTTTCTCTTGCCGTTATGTCAATACTGTAATAAATAAATGTACTAAATTTTAATTCTCTCTGCCTCCCCCGCTACTCTCTCTCTCTCTCTTTCTCTCTCATTCCTTCGCTACCTCCCTCTCTCTCCGCTTCTCCTCTCGTTTCAAAGCATTTTTCCAATTCCTCACTTACCATGGCACGTCTAAGTACGATTAGTTTAGGGCATTTTTTTAGAAACCTTGGCAACATTTATTTCATTAACACACTTAACGCGTCACAAAATTTATGTTCGTGCAGGTGAGAAGGTGTAGATATCTGAGAGCGAGGGTGTGGATAGGTATATACAGGTACTAAAGAGTTCGAGTGGTTGGGAGAAAATCGTTAAAACAGGTTTACTCGTCCGGATGTGTCTGTATGTGAATGTATGTGTAATGCGTGTGTGTATGTCTGTGTGTGTGTGTGTGTGTGTGTGTGTGTGTGTGTGTGTGTGTGTGTGTGAGAGAGAGAGAGAGAGAGAGAGAGAGAGAGAGAATGAGAGAGAGAAAGAGTGTGGGGGGTGTGTGTGTGGATGTGTGTGTGTGTATGTATGTGTGTGTGTGTGTGTGTGTGTGTGTGTGTGTGTGTGTGTGTGTGTGTGTGTGTGTGTGTGTGTGTGTGTGTGTGTGCGCGCGCGCGCGCGGCGTGCAAGGCTTCTGGTAGAACGAGATCTGAAACTGTCTAAACTTATTTTTCTGTAAACCCAAGATTCGAGAAAATCGGTTGCTCTTCGCATTAATCTTGTCAAGACGTCAAGAATAGACTTGTAATTTACTCGAAGGTGCCATCCTGAAATTTTACCCTGATAAATTATTGTTGAATATGATGAATATACAGTAGCTTTCAGATAAAGAGTCTGGGATGATAAATGGTACATTATGACAGTCATCCAATATCATCTCGATAAAATTATACAGGTGACGGACTGCACAATATCATGAATGTACAGTTCTATGGGGTGAACTTCTACTTGGAAAAGTTGAATGCTATCATACATATTTGCTATAATCAATTCGGATACAGTTCTGTTATGGTGAAATGCACATTACCTTGACTAAACACTATCATTCGGGTAAAATTCTACCAATGTAAATTGCACAATCTTATGATAATGAAGGTTCATTCAGAAAAAAAAAAATTATGTCTGCAGCGAAAAATATTAGAATATCAGATTGTGTTTTTGGTTAGGTTTTGCCCCGACCCATTCACAAAACAATACAATTTTATAATTTATCATACAAAAAGTCTAAATACTTTAGGGTTCTGAGAAAGATGTCAACGTTTCAGACGGAAACCACTGTTTATTTCATTTTTAATGTGTAAAATGAAATTCGTTTTACATGATCGTATTTGCTCGCCAATGGCTTCCGAATACGATAAGTTTGCAACTTATTTCATAAATCTGATACCAAGCAAACGCTCGTTACAGATCCTCTAATTATGACTTTTGTACCAAACAAATGATCGTTACACAACTTCTATTTATGACTTTTGTACCATCGTTACACAACTTCTATTTATGACTTTTGTACCAAACAAATGATCATTACACCACTTCTATTTATGACTTTTGTACCAAAATAATGATTGTTACACAACCTCTATATATGACTTTTGTACCAAGCAAACACTCGTTACATAACCTTTATTTACAATATTTGTACCAAACAAATACACATTACAGACCATCTATTTATGAGTTTTGTACCAAAGCAAGTATGTGTCAGAGACTTTCTCTTTATGACTTTTGTACCAAACAAATACTCGTTATAAATTTATGACTTCTGCCGTTGGTTGAAGCCTTCTGTTTACCTGGATGTCTTGTTCATACCGTCGTTAATGCTATAGTTTTGTTGTTACTGACCTTTAAAACTTTCGTTACGTCATGTTTTTCAAGTGCTGATGTTCCGTAATCGCCATAGCTCATTAGCCTGTACGAGGGAGTACTTTATTATATAGGAAATATGACGCACGGGTGCGTAGTCGTATACAACACAGGAATGCTACTTCCGGAACATGCAGGAACGCGGAAGAGCTGTTTGTAATACAGGGTAAGAACTTACCATGTACGTCATAGGTAGCGAAGGGGTTCATATTTTCTACTACTGCACAAACAGCTGAAGAAGATATTGTGTGAGTATAAAAGGCATTTCATGTAACCAAGTAATTAACCTATTTCGTGGCCTGCTTTTGTTTTTTGGGGTTTTCTTTATCCCTCCCTCTCTTTCTTCGTGGTATTCGGTTTCATTCTTCTTTCTGTCAGACTGAAATAATTGCCTATGACCTGAAAGTTCAATTTTGGGTAAATTAATCTCAACGCACGGTAATTAATTACAAAACCGTTTTTGTGTCCCCATTATGGTGCAACAATACCGGCCGACATCGCAATGACGTGCTTGATTAGAGCAACAACGGCGGGGCGTTTCAAAATGTACTGGCCACGCATGCGCAAGCCTACAAATGTCTTCCTGTTTCCGGTTCCCTTAAACTGTTTCCGGGTGATCTGAATCAGTGCAGTTCAATGGTTTTCGATTTCCAAACGTGTCACGCTTTCGAGTTTAGTTAATGTACCCCCGGTTTGGTAAATATCCATTACGGGCGTCTTGTGTTTAAATGTCGGCTGGCTATGGGCTGTGTTTCACCGACTTTCGTGCGTGCGTCGCTAAAACAAACTAGGAAGTCAGGAAAAGTTCTGGAATTAACGTGAAAGCATTTAACTTGGCTGGGTTGACAAGGCACACGGAAAGAGAGTTGAGATGCTCGAAATTTGAGATAAGATTGCTTGGACACCTGTCTGTCTGTCTGTCTGTCTGTCTGTCTGTCTGTCTGTCTGTCTGTCTGTCTGTCTGTCTGTCTGTCTGTCCCAATTTGACACCTCAGCATTCTTGCCTTTTTTAATTTCTTCTCTTCGGTTTTGCAGCTGTTATTATTTTCACGTCAGTGTCGTGGCATCAGCATTGACGTAGTGGAGAAAGGTAGATGGAAAAGTCACTACCATGGTTAAGAAAAATGCTTGACNGGGGGGGGGGATAATGTGTTTCGTTTTCTTCCCTTTCTCAGCCGAAATAAAATGTGTCGCCTCGGAGTGAAAGTTTACGATGGTAAACGAGAATACCAGCAGAGCTATGTGGAATCGATACCACCTTGTGTGTAATGGGAACTTCGAATTGGGGGAAATTTGTGGGACTCACAGGCGTCGGGTAGGCGACTCCTCCCTGATTTTAGTCTAGTATCTTAATGATACGGAAGCAATTTAAATACAGTACAGTAGTTTATAACCACCGTCTGATCCTCAGAAACATCCGGAATGTCTCCAAAAGTTACAGTATGGCCTGGAGATTATAGTTTGGGCTTCGAAATCTGGTCACTTAACTACTTCGTCATCTTTTATGATATAAATGTAAGCAGCACTTCCACTTTTCAAATGCCTCTGTGTCTGAGCCGACTGTATTAATTTCAAAGTAAATGAGTGTCTGTCAATATCTGAATAAGATTTCCAGCCATAAAGCAAAATAAGATATGAAGCCCTTAGCACGTGAAATACGGGAATATTCGAATCTGTACGCTAAACACAAAGAGTAATCGAAATTTCCAGTGCCGGAAGAAGGGACCTGACCTCGTTAAAGAATGTTTCCGGTGCCGGTTAGTCCAGCCTGATGACACTTAATGGGCTCAGATTGCGCTGGTGTGAGTGGGAGAACGTGCAATAGGTACTCACGAGCTTACCAAAAATTGGTGATGTGAACAGAAATAGTGGGGAATACTGTTTCCGGCGTCACTGAGCGATACATCCGGGTACTGACTCCTCGTACGGCGCATTGGCCATTATCAGAGTTTTTTTCTGAATGGAAAGAAAGTTGGATGCCTGATGGCTCTAGGGTTTGTAACACAAATTGTAAAAGTGTTTGTTGTTTTTTTTTGGTGTTTTTGTTTCCTAACGCGCACCTTAGATGAAGTAGACGTGTCTAGCTGCACGCATGTATATAAGTGGAACGGAAATGGGTCAGGCTTTGTTCCAATTCAAGAATAAACCCGGAGATGTACCTTTAATAAGAGCCAATGAAAGCAAATATTTCAGATAGCAGTAGTCAATCCTAGTAACTCCTAGTTCCGCTTTCATTGCCTCTCGGAAACTGTTGCTTAATCAGTCTCCAGGTATGAAGATGCCAATGTATTTTTCACTGTTAGCTATAGTTGGTTTTACACCTCTCATTAACTTATCCTGGAGTGCCGTGTCAAAATACTTTCCAAAAATGTTGTTTAGCTCTTCCTCCAAATTCTGACACAAAAAAAAATGCATCTGAACCAGTTAGATTTTGAGAACTTAGGCAGTGAAGCAGACAACCTAATATTTTAGGCCTTTTCACTCAGTAAACAGGGTAACCTTACCCACCTAGCAACAACCACAAATTTTAGACTTGAGTGACTAAACCTCACCTATTCTGAGTCTACACATATATTTGCACCTATCTAAGCCTTTGAAATTAAAATCCAGCCCCTTTCCCCCCCCCCCCTCCCCATGGCCAATTTTCTGATTTTATAGGGACTACTTAAAATTGCATATTTTTATGCCAAGTGCTATTGGCATCGTCATACCTTAAAGTAAGAGATGCACCATCCAGTAAGAGCCAATGTTTCAGATCCAACAATCAGTCGGGGTCTTCGAGATTGGCTCTCTGTCTGATAGATGCTGTGCTTCTACTTTCTAGTGTATTTGGCCATTTTGTGGACTGCATTATGTATGTTGTAGTACCCATAATGATGTTCTTTTTTTCCTTGGATGCGGGGGGG
>JAWQUT010000193.1:190181-206710 GCA_033807755.1 Ellobium chinense
GGGGGGGTGAGCTCGGGGGCACACGAACTGCGTGATTGGTAGATACACACAAAAGTCTTGGGAGTAGACAAATATATTGTAAAAACAGCAGACTTAATGACACAAAAAAATGTGGTAATAAATTGATGAAGAAAAATATAATCTTATATTGTGGCATTACTGATACGATCGTTGGTCGATGGGAAGGGGCGCGGTAGAGATATAGCCAGACTAACAAATTGACAAATAAATAGCAGGAACGCCCAAAACCGTATACAATTTTGGTTGCTATAGAGCAAGAGTGGATCACCCCGTGGTCTTGCTGCGTTTTGAGAAATTGAGGTATGAAGCTTATGTTGCCACTGAGTTATAAAGACTTGTAAAAGAGAAAAGTTGGTGATAGAAGTCCCCACAGGCCAAAAATAGCAATTTAACCAATAGTTGTGTAGCAAGATTGAGTCAATATCTATTTACAGAACCCTTTACCGCCAAAATCTCAGAAATATGGGATGGTCCACACTTGCTCTACGGCGACCAATATTAGAATTCTATTTCTATGAATTAAAGTTTAAGAATGTCAATGTACCTTTGCTTATTTCATACAGTTAAAGGCAGTTGGAAGAGCTTTTACATATACAATACCTAGACACAGATGAAGACAGGAAGATCAATATAAACAAACACTCTACTTTAGTGACAGTGTGAGGTGAAACTTCACAAGAGCAAGAAGGAAAGAAGGAGGGTGAGAACACAGTGGTTGTTGAAAGGGCGTTCATGAAGAGAAAATATCCAGGCCTACTCTGTGTGTGAGCGACAATTGTGACTCAGCTGGGAGGAGGCACTCACAGGCACGCACACACACACACACACACACACACACACACACACACACACACACACACACATACACACACACACGCACACAAACACACACGCGCGCGCACACACACACACACACACATACACACACACACACACACACATACACGTTTCACACACTACATTCTGTCTAGTTCTTGTATGTAGCACTTGAAAGCCAGAGATAAGAACCTGCCGCTTAAGTTGTGAAGTGATGCTTGCTTTTTTACGGAAAATGACAGTAAACGTCAAATTACATCAAAATTCATCTTTTGCGCATTTTGGATAGGGCTAAATGTCTTCTACATTTCCATCTAAGTTACACTCTCATGGCTTTTATGGTTTCTGATACAGCCAACTATATGCTCCGTTGATTATTGATATGAAGAGGCGCAACGCTTAAGATTGCTTGTGTCTCTTGGAAAATGTGTGATTCTGGCACATACGGTCCTTTTCCGTAAACGGCAGCCACATAATCCATTCTGAATGCAAGCGTTTATGCACTAGATTGAGCTGCGGTGACGTCGTCTTGGGTCTGTCCTTGAGAGTCTTCCTATACATGTATACGCTTGCTTCTCTTACAAAATGATGCGATGCTTGACTCATCATCTTGTTCTCATTTTTTCAACTCCTCGTCCATTACTAAAATAGCGGACCGTCCACTGCGCCCTACCCTCCCCCTCTCTTCCACCCGGCCAGTTAAACCTGTGCAAAGCAACGTGCCGTAACAAAGCGATTCTCTTACTGTTTCAAATGTCAAGAATGTTGTCAGCAAACACATTTCCTCTTGAGACCTCCTTTTCTATTGACTTGCAGTGTAGGCCTGGTACTACTGTTGCGGTTGGCACACTTTGTTATTGCTGTTTCCGCTGCTGCTGCTGCTTCTATTGCTGTTGCTGCTGCTGCTGCTGCTGTTTTTATCGCTACTGTTACCACTTCTGCTGCTGTTTGCTGTTGTTGCTGCTGCTGATGCTGCTGCTGTTGCTGCTGCTGCTGCTACTGCTGCCGCTGATGCTGCCGCTGCTGCCAGGAAGGAAGGATATGCGCCTAAACTGGTTGAGTTTGTTGCATTTATCCACCTAGACACAGCTGTTCTTGAAGCTCCCATGGCGATCACGAATCGAGTGATCACTGCAGCTGTTCCATCATTAAAATGTAATTTACATCGCGTTCCGTGAATCTTTTTGCGCCATAAATCTTCTTCACATATGAACTTTACAAAACGATATTTTCACCTTTCCCTGTTTAAGTCTGCATGCAATGATGAAAGGTTTTCAGCATATAAATTGAGCATGTGTTTAATTAGCGCAGTTTTTGATCAGGTTATCCATATCGGAATCCAAAAGTTGCACAAAAGAACCAACACAATAAAAAGGGGGAGGGGGGGGGGCTTAGCGGAAATGTCTGACGGCCCTAAACTGCCACTTTTGTCTGTGCGCCTAATGACCTTTACTGTTGCATATTTATGACTTCCTGTTGCATTGGTTTTTTTGTACTTCGTCAGTTTTCAAACGTCACATTATGTACTGCAGTGCCATTCAAAATTGGTGAGACAACGGTTTTGCAAATATCTCTTAAACGGTTGGACTTACAGACGTCAAATTTTGAATGGCCTCCTATTTCAATAGTTCTACTGAGAAAAGTATTTTTTGGGGCACTGCTGCACAAGACAGGAAAAACTCTCCTTGTTACAACTATATAAAATGTGCTCATTCCACTGGAGATCGATCAGGCTGCTACTTTCCAGTGGAGCCATAATCGTTACAACACAACAATCTATGACGTGTCAATGTTTGTGATGCATATACTTTCAAAGTCTGCATTAAATCTTTTTGTCATTGTCATTGTCATTCTCCTCTGTTGACATACAAACAAGTTTCACAAGTTTTAACAAGTTTCATTATGCATACCCAGACCGTGCTTGACGATATGAGGACAGTCAACATTACATAACAAATGACGGGATACACACGACAGGTTAGATAATACACGCACCATATAGTTGCACATCAACTTCATTTGCAAAATCGAAATTTGTAGTACCTTTTTAGGCCTTTACATGTTAAGCTATATATACCTAACGTTGAACAGCAATGTTTTTATTTATTTTTGGTTACACTGTATTCCAACTGACAATGTCACCGCCGCATGATGATGGCGTGAAAGCGCTGATACTGAATATTGTAAAATGCAGCAAGAGAGAGGCAAAATAAGGGAATGCTTCTTGCATCCATTTCCAAAGCCGTAAAACAGGCAACTATATATTATTCCAGGGTACCCGCGAGTAGAACTGGAAGACAGAAAAAGAAAAGAGGACAAGCCGAGCTGCAACACAACTAGAGGCAGAAAAAGTTAGCTCGATGCCTTTGAAGCTTAATATCAGTTCACTGCATACTTCATCTTCATCTGCATCATCATCATCGTTGTCGTCGTCACCATCTTCTTCTGAATTGGATAAATAGTAAAAGTATAGATGTTTTCTTATTCCTTTCTCATTCTTGTCGTTTGTCGGAATAGTCATGGCTCTTGCTATTGTCCTCATCTCATCTTGTTCGTTTTCAGTATCTAATTTCAATCAAAAGTTCACAATTATAAACTACACAGGCACCTCAAAAGTGCATACTTCCACCACAGTACAAATTGGGGAGGAGATATGGGGGCCTTGCCTCCAGCTGTCCCATTAAGAAACCTCATACAATTCAGAGTGAACTCCTTTCCTATTCCAGATAGATCCATTCTTTCCATCAAGTTACAATCACGTTGGTTAGTAACTTTTCTGGTGTTATCTTGTTGGCACTTCAAGCAACAAATCAACCGAACGACACAATCAGAACTATTCCTCATATCAAACATAATTACACACCGGCTATATACTACAAACTAAGTTAATTGCATTTACCCAAAAGACGTCTGCCCATATATGGACTCGTGTCATTTTGTAAACGTTCGCTCATTGCGCATGATTTTGCACACCATGCCTAAACAAAAACGTAAAATCACTGTCTAGCTCAACGAGACACCGTAAAACTATACACACTAACGCTACACTCTCTGCTTTCGATTTTTATACACGTTTTAAAGGAAAAAAGATTATTTTCCATACAATTTGTGAAGAAAAAAAAAGAAACATGAAATAGCGTAGACAAATTGGAATGGGAGGCCATACAAAATTTGACGCACGCAATTGCAAAGGTTGAAAAGATTTTCAAAAAAAAAAAAAAGGTTGTCTCATTAATTTTGAATCGCTGTAACCTAGACCTACTTGTATTGATAGCTTGAATATGATTTGTGTCGTAAACTGCAATCACATATAAAATTAATAAGCATCGATAAACTGCTGTTCTGCAGCGGAATGCCTTGCCAGTGAAAGTTTATTTCCTCTCGTGTATCCCACCCTCCCTTAGCTCATCGTGTAAGTATATTTAATTGATATGTTAAGGCTAAGGAACCGTTCGATTCTAAGAAAACGAATGGTTTGGTTTAAATTAACAAAATGCATCGTAATTGTGTCACAGAGCTTTCAGTAAGGCGTATGGGGCTATTAATCCTTACCACGATAGTGTATTAGGACCAATGTGGCCACCAGTGATAGACATCGTGAGTTTTACCATTAGGGGACATAAGAATGAAAACACGATGTTGTTCAACATTTGGAACGCTACTATGGATGCATTCAGTAGTCAGCACCGATGCATTAGATAGTAAGAGATCCCATCGATAATGCGCAAACTCTCAGATAGATGTATCAAGAGATCTGTAAACTTCGTAGTTAGGGTCTACCTAGTAAGAAGACCTCAGGAATTTTAACACCTTGGAGATCTTCAGCAGAAAATAATATCAAATAGAATGCGAGAACTGACTGTGAAGACCTTTAAATACCAAGACATCATTAAAACTAAAACATCCTACATCAAATTGCATTACTATCTACATCAAACACTTGAGTAACACTTCCCACAGGTTTTTAGTAAACACTTAAACTACAGCATTGTGTATCAAAGTAACTGGATATCAAGTTCAGTAGAGGAAATCAACAACATCTAATCTAGACTTGTCGAACCTTTTCCACAGTTAAACTTTCAGACATAAGCGACTCTACTAAATGTTCTATTTAAAGTAACTCGTTTCAGCTGCGGCGTCAATAATAAATCAAGCGGGTTTACATCGCACTAACGTTAATTAAGATTATTGAAGATAAGCGAAATTGCTTGTTTCTTGAATGTTTTGCGAGGGTGGTGAGTGTGAGAAAGGGTAAGACTGGTTTCACTTTTTTGTTTTGAATCCTAATTTATTTGTTGTTCGTCCTTTGGTGAACGAACGCATTACTGAATGTCCGGGGCAAAATTTGAAATGCAATGCCATACATTGAGACGCCAAGAAAGGGAAAAGCCCGTATGAAAGAGTACAGTGAAAACGGAAGACGCAGAGGAATATCAAGATACCAATGGGGGGAACGGCATATAGGGGAGATAACACATAATAGCAATATGACACCTGGCAAAGGATAAGGTATCATAGGGATGGGTCTTCAGGTATGCAAAGCATTTGGAAGACCAAGTGGTTAATGAAGACACTTTCACGCTTTTAGTGATGTGGAATATTAGGAGTCTTTGTTATATCAAAGGATGATGAGATACGTTGAATATTTGGGCTAGTAAATTATGTCATTGGCATATAGGGGATATAATTAATTAGAGGTGAGTGTCTTTCAGCCGGTGTGAACTGGGTTGCAGCTGGTCTTTAGGGTGAAATTGAACGCTTCCTTACGCGCCACTGTACTAAATCTAGTGTTTTGTGCGGGTTTTTGTCTTCTTTTATTATGGTTTCTAGGAGAACACAGCTAACAGTTGGTTGTTTGTCTAGCCCTGCTGCTGAACATTCTACCATACGCCTCCCTTCTTCTTCTTCTTCTCTCTCTCTCTCTCTCTCTCTCTCTCTCTCTCTCTCTCTCTCTCTTTCTCTCTCTCGTGACCTCGGGTTATGATTATAGAAAAAAAGAGAATTAGGAAGAAGAGAGATCAGCCTGACGTGCACCCTGGATCTCCATCATCCACATCCATCAATGCCATCGGGCTACAAGGTTATGACCCTGGGTTCGCTTAGATGCATTTCTGATTATTGCCAAGGTACTTCTTTGATCCGAGTGCGAATGGAACATCAGAAGTGATAATGCTTAGTCTGGCGATATCATAAACGGTATAACGCTTACATGGGCTATCTTTTATTTATTTCTGTGGAGAGTGTACTTTCGTAGCTTTTTTATTTTCGTATACGCCTCTTTTCTTTCTCTCTCTCTCTCTCTCTCTCTCTCTCTCTCTCTCTCTCTCTCTCTCTCTTTCTCTCTTTCTCTCTCATTCATAGCTCCATTTATGTTGCGTGAAATGCCGATCGCATCTTCGTCAGCGTTGAAAATGTGAGGGCAGTGATCGAGATTGAAGTCAATGTAAAACCTGAACATTTTCCTCGCGTTATTTGTACAGTTTTATTATTATTAGCATCATTGCTAATAATACCATTTGCTCCCTGCTTGGTTGCCTTTTAATTTGATTTAACCAGGGTTTACTCCCGGCAGAAGGGGAAGAGTTCAAAAACGACGAAACGTCTGGAGATTTGCAGGGATTTCTTGATAAAGAAGGGAGATTTTTATAGGAATAGTCTTGTTTTCTTTTTTTATAGGAATAGTCTTGTTTTCTTTTTATTCTATGAGACAGTGAAACAAATTATGACTCTAAAGAGTGGATGACGGCCAGCTATATAGTGGTGTTGCAGGAGAGGATAAGGCAGATAATTCATATACTGTACCTTCATAAATGATGACGTGGAAATTAGAAGTCTGTGTCAGCCAATGACAGCAGGTGGTAGAAATATCAACCTCGAAACAGATTTTCAATATTAGTGATTTGCTTGTCCTCATGCCACAGAAGATGTATCTGATCAAAGCTGAGATAAGACACTGGTATCAGGAATTGAAAATGAATGTTTCAAACCGGAGCATCCAATCAGGTTGCTTGATATGTTCTATTTTGTGAATTTTCTGAAAGCTCTGTTTCTACCTCCTGGTTTATTTGCGCACAGGTTTATTTATGTACAGGACATCCCGTTTGTCAGGGAAGTTACAGAAAAAACACAGGCTAATGCTCACTTTCCTCGCCCATATGCAATAGGATTATATGAGTAACTGAGATGATAATTGTATCATAATGCTTTTTCAGAATAAGTGGCGTAAGTTTTTCTTATATATATATTTAGGGATGGACAGAAATGATTATATTTGTATACTCCCTAGATCAATTTGTCTTCATTGAAATAGTTTGTTTTTTTTTCGAATAGAAAAACTTTTTGCTTCACTCATATATAAAAATTATAACAGGGTTTTGTCGTATGTGTATGTATATATATATAAAGAGAGAGGAAAATGAGTTTCCTCAATTTGCGCATAGAAATGTGCAATCTGATCTACGTCATTCTGTTTACAAGACTGTCTCTTCCTTTCCCGTAAACTTAGGTACAGTTTCGCTCAACTGCTTTATTCAAAGTTTTTTTTGTTGTTTTTTTTTTACATTCTCTGAAATGCATCAGTTTATGCACCCTATTACCTTAAGAAAGTCACGAGTTTTTAAAGTCCATGCGTTCAAGATCGTGCAACAAAAATGCAAAAAATTCTGGGATACGGAGATAAGAACACTTGCCCTATGATCCTCACTTTATCGCAAGAGAGAACGGTCAAGGATGAGTCTAATTACCACTAATGGGCGTCCAACTGTAAGACCATCAAAACTTCCAGGCATTTCCTGCCTCCATTCTGCGGCAATGGAGCAAAATACAATCCAGCAGCGAACTGACGATGGGACGAGACAAGAAATTTGTTTTCGATGGCTTTGACCTGGATGTTGTAGGGAGGTGCATCTTCAACTCATTTTTTAGAGATAACAGCTGCGTGATGTTAGGAAAGCTGTTACGCTCACTCGAAGATGTCCATGACATGGTGATAAAGAGAACTTCTCTCTATCGAGCACTAAAGCACCTTGGCTTTAAATGTATCTGATCATGAACTGGATAGGCCTGATTAAATTTGTGTCTAATTATGGTTGTATTATATCTTTTGCGTGTGTATGTGTATGTGTGTTTGTGTGTGTGTGTGTATGTGNTTGTGTTTATGTGCGTGTGTCTCTGCATATATGTTTGTTTTTTTAGAGAGAGAGAGAGAAATAAAGAACTAGAGTGAAGGGAGAGAAGATATATTTCGTTGTAACAGTCTAAAGAAGGCAAATCGGAAAAAAAGGCAAAAATAGTTTTATTTTATATAACGATTGAAAAGACAAACCCAACTTGGGGCAAATCGCAGAAGTAGGATATAGATAGTTTTTAAGCAAATAATAACGTTAGTGTTTTTTTTATTTAAAATAAGACAACATTGTTATTTATTTTTGGCATCATTGTTGCAATTATCCAAAATTTCCAAACTTGTGATTAAGTGGTTTCACTGGCTCAGATGTTAATGACACTCACAATTGAAATAGGCACAAACAGATTAGGGAAAATATTCATTGACCTGCGCTAGCTGTTAACATACATGTTTGCGAAAAGGCTCTGTTATTGATTTTAATATAAGTTTATGAAGCAAAAAGTTTTATTCCTCACATAAAACACTTGAAAAAAATATATATCTCTATTAAGACAAATTGATATAGAGGGGTTTGCAAACATACAATTATTTCTGTCCTTCCATCTGGAACATATTTAGGAAATATTCGCGCCACTCATTCTGAAACGCACTAAAAACTTCAGGTAATGACACTTGGTCGAATTAGAAACGCTCTCTGTGGCAGAACGAAGGGGTGTTTGCTTTTTAAATGGAAAGTGCATGTGTGCATAGAGTGAAGGAAAGATGAAGACAAAGAATATGGGCTTACAAAAAAAAAAAAAAGTAATGATATGGCAGAATGTTTGAATGCTTCAGGAAAATTGTGCCTTTTTTTTTTTTCAAGCCATTCATAATTGGTCAGATGTAATCAATAGTGCTTGAGTTTCATAAAAATTATATCATTGTCATTAATTTTGTTGCTGAATGAAAGGAGGAAAATGTTCTTTCAGAGAGACGAGAAGAGGGTATTTTAGAAAAGGCGCAAAGTCTGTCTTATTCATTCACATTATCTTGAGTGGAAAACGATAGAATACTAAGAACCTTTAAGAGATGATGGAAAAGTACGCTTAGCATGTTACATTTTCCACCTGGTAAACGACAGCTGAGAAGTTGGTATTGATTGGTTTAAAGTCCTTGCCCACTTTTACCTGTTTATTCAAGAATATCGCTTCGTCTGAGCCTCAATTAAGAAATAGCCTGCTATTATAACGTCTTAAAATTTCTAGATGAAGAGTGTCAAATTGTATATAGATGTCCTCAGGCGTGACAGACGATTATTTTCCTTTACTTTTCTTAGATCGAATTCTGAGAGCATTTGCTCTCAATTTCAGATACCTCACAGAGCGTGGTGGCTGAGGTAGTAAGCGCATAATAAGGCGTTTCCTGATGTTACGACAATATAGCACGTCGCGAACTAGATCATGCGAACTTCGCATTTGATTCTCATTCGTAATGTGCGAAATGATCTTGTATTAAACCAGGAAATGTCGGATTTACAACAGTCTCTAAGAGATACGAACTTGAAAAGATATAGAAAATTTGTAATGAGTGTTTGTTTTGATATTAGATTTATGAAATGAGTTATGCATTTATCGTATCTGGCTCGCGAATATGATAAATGAATAACGAATTTTAAAAATCTGGTTTCAAACAAACACGAGTTTCAGATCATTTTTATCATATAAACTCTAACTAATTTTTAAAAAATGAATATTTTAATCTTGAAAAGGATCCTGAAGTGGCCCTCACCCTGTTTCAGACACATCAATCACAACTGAACTGAATGAACCACACAGTTATGCGACACAAAGTAGATCCAAACAGTCGACAATCATCGATGAAACTTTAGACCACAGAGACACTGTGACATTTCAAGTACTTTTAATTCAAATGTTAAACTGAACTGAAATTAAAATGTAAGGAGAACGACGACAAGCGATAAGAAAGACAGAGTGAATTTTTTTTTTCTTCTAATCTAGACAGAGGGCAACCCCACGGCAGTGAAAATAGTTACAAAAGAAATGACGTCATATATTCATACGCCTAGATGTTTCCAAGGCTTCTAATCAAAGTATTCGTAAGCAGGTCAAGGGTCAAATTTATGCAACATGTGGCATATTCAAAAAAATTATTACACACTTTTATGTCATTGGAAATAGGCCCTATTTATATGATAAATGGTCTTCTAAGAAAAATTTCTAAGAACTTTAGTCTTAGATTGTTATTTAGTCTATGCATCAGGAGTGGCTATCGGATTTGACCTGTGACTTTTATCACACGCTAATATATAATATTATAAAGTTGACATTCTGAAAATGTTACCATGCATGATAAGCGTTGAGCAGAATGAGAAGAGAAAGATTTACCGTCAATGTATTCAAGTTTAGCGAGAGACATTTGATGAGAGACTCTGCTGTCAACATTAAAATTTCAATAGTGTTGTTAAAATTTCAAAGAGAAACCTTTACCTGCTTTGACATTTAACTGGAAGCCTGATGCATGGATTTTGAGCTGGAAATCTCAATTTTCTTATTCTGTGCTGATTTCATAAATAGTCACATATGCTCATTCTGAAGAAACGTCTATTTAGAATTACTGACATTTAT
Organism: Ellobium chinense; assembly: GCA_033807755.1. NCBI lineage: Eukaryota > Metazoa > Mollusca > Gastropoda > Ellobiida > Ellobiidae > Ellobium > Ellobium chinense. Next base: position 200,769 of record JAWQUT010000193.1, read on the forward strand.
TGTGGTGTGGTTCGCTTTTATAGAAAAACATAATAGACGAGGTGTCCCAAGCATGGCGTAGCAAAAAATGTACATAGACAAATGAAAATGGTTTGGGCTGAAAAAAATCTCGTTGGCAGTTTGATGTTTTAATATCAAACTGTCGACAGCCACCTGCTAGATCATACTCATGTGACAATCGATCCGTCCCTGGCTTGCATTAAAACGTGGTCATAGTCGACCATGGCTATTTATAGTGTATAATCCTTCTTTTTTTTTTTGATTTCGGATGTTTTTGATAAGATTAACCGTCCTCTTCCCCTGAGCTCCATCTATCCATAATTTAAAAGAGTCTGCAGAAATATTTAATAAAAATGCAGGACGCTATTAATGATACGTTTTGCCTGTCTGTCTGTCTGTCTGTCTGTCTGTCTGTCTGTCTGTCTGTCTGTCTGTCTGTTTGTTGGTTTACTTCCCTATCTTTTCTGCCAGTCTTTCTTTTACTCCGTCCGTCCATTCGTCTTTCCATTCGTCCTCGCGTCGGTCGGTTTGTAAATCTATCTCTCATTTCCATAAAGGTCTACCTAACATCCTAGCAATCCACTTCTCGGGTACTAGCCGATTCTTGGCCTTGACAGAGACTCTTATTGCGCCTGACTTGTGCTCTATCGACACTAATCATTCCATAACGACTTCGGTAAGTGCAAAGCAATATAATCTGTCCCCATCCCAATCCCCTTCAAGTTGGAAACACTCTAGTAAAAACCTTGTAATATCCTGGCAATTTTTGCGGACGTAATCTACATGAGAGGCAACAAACCACAAGGGTTAACGGGCTCCAGGGAGATGTTAATGCTTCCCATTTCTTTGTTTATATCCGCGCACGTGTGAACTGCACGTTCGGTTATTTTATCTTTCTTTATTTCCGCGTTCTATTTAATTACGAGTCGTTACCGCGAGAATGTTTTGCCACATCCTTCGGTTCATCTACGTTGATTAGTTGCCACAGGTTGGTAGGTTTACTTATAAACTTTGCCAGTGGCATAGGGATCGGGGGAGGGTGAGAAGAGAATGATGGTGTGATTTTTTTTTTTTCAAAATGGAAGGTGATGGAAAGGCAAGGTTGGGGATGAAATGAAGTCAGTCAATGTTGGATACTGGAAGATACTAGCTGAAAGAGACATATTAAAATGGAATTGGAATACAAAGATCGAACATGTCCAATATGTTCTTAAGACACTGGAGACAATCATTAGGCATAGATAAACCCGGAAGTTAGGAATCTGTATCAACCAGTGAAAACTAACATATCAAGTCATATCAGCCAATGAGATTCCTGACATGTTCTGTTTTGAGTATTACTCCATAATTCCATCACGGAAATTGTCCCCCGAATTAACCGGAGATAAGATATTTATCAGCCAATAGAAATTGATGGATCAGATACATGATATCTCGATGTTTATCGACTGAAGTTGGATTCTATCACGGAAATCCTGCTCCTCCTTCCCGGTCTTATTAATGCATTACAAGTACAGTATTAAAAAAAAAACTCCCTACATTATTAGTATAATAAAAATGATGGGCTGAACTGCACTGATTTCAACCATCGATCATGCTTTATGTATGCTTTTTAAGAGCCGGGGAAAGAACGTGGTTGTGCACCCACCTGTCTAGAATTTACTTCGCCAATGAAAATAAGTCTACGCGCCGAAATTCCTTGTCAGAAGTCCAAAATGTTACAAAAGTTGAGACCTTTCTCTAAGGACAAAGTGTGCTAAATTACCTAACAGCTGCGTCATCCTATTGAAATCGTCGAAAGGCAACCCTCGCCTACAAATGATCATGGACACTGTCCGGAGAGTCTTAGATAGATATAAATTCACATATCAAAGAGGTTTTTAAGGTTTCAACGGTTTTATTAAGCCATAGGCTAACATCATACAGTACAATACAATATTACATTAGTACTGTCAGACGTTTTTATATCACTTTTCCTTTACCGTAATGTACAGAGGGACAGTCAACTAGCGTTCTGCGAAGTGTCTATGCATTATGAAATGTTTTACTAACGAACATTCGGAAAAGCAGAGCTCCAGTGTGAAACGTGCGACTGAATTCAAATACATGGAGTGTTCCTTCATGCCTTCCTCTCCTTTTGCACCAGGGGCGGACCTTTAAAAGGTAGTGTATTCTTAATAAAAGTATTGTGAATACCAATCGAAGTAGTTCTCTATGATTTACATTATCTGTCACGTGCCCTGGAATGAAAAAGATTATGCTCAAATTGGTTCATTTTTATTGTTGGGATTAACTTTCAGATAGTGTTCATTTTCTTGAGTATCTTCGCCCTTTAGCATTGTCACAATGTGTTGCAGGATAAATACATTTCATATTTTCGACGAATAACCTTTCTTCATGCGCTCACCAACTTGCACCAAAGAGCCTGTTTAATTACATGTACTTAAATTACATACAAATTAACTGCACTTGTAATGAAATTATTTCGTAATTTCATCTACGCAGTAATTGGACACTTGTCTAACCTTTGCATTACTCCTTCTTGCACTGGGGTGTGTCGCGGATTCATTTCCCGGGCGTAGTGAGGTCACGTCCTGAGCCTGTAATGGGCGCATGAATATTCACGAGGTTGTAACTAGTTCCGCCCAATCTGATCTCTTTATCTTCTGCCTCTTCCTGTCAACCATGCATGATCTTCTTCGCGGAGAGTGAAATAGCGTTACCGACTTTCGCAAGAAGGAGAGCGTCACAGTTTTGTGAATGGACGCTGCCTTCCTCTGACACAAAACCGTAAAGTGCAGACAATGCTGTTCGGGAACAACCGCCATGAGCGAAACCATCACATCCGGCACGTCACGGCACTTCTCTGGTATCTTTTTAAATGTCCTTTCTTTCCAGTTCTTAATCAGATGAATTAGTGATTTCCCCAAACCCAATATGACGCGGCACGACACGGCACGGCACTTTACGACACGGCACGGCACGGGACGGTACGGCACTGCTTTGATGTCATCACACAAGGGGCAGAGGTCTTTATACGTCATGACCTGACGTGTCGTGCCGTGTCGGATTTAACTGTTTCACGCCCTAAGTTTCACCGTCAGTCTAGAAATTTCCACAAGAGCCAAGATTAAAACTCATGCAAATCAAGTATCAATATGCTCCATTAAATTGCAACTTCCGGTTAATGGCAGCTTTTGCCAGATAACAGAGGACTGTGATTTCTGCAGAGAGTCACTTGACATTTGCAACATCGGCTTTCATATTACATGCATTGTAGTTCATTTCAATCAGTCTCAAACTGTTTCCTCTCTCACGGCATATGAACTGCGACATTTCATTTTCATGCTATATTTATTTTAGGAGTGTCTGCACACAAACCAGTCGTTAGTTGGCCAGCAAATTGGTCACGTACAAAAGGATAAACGGGGACTCACGATAAAATGGACGTAATTGCGTTTCACAAAGATTTGCCAAGATCCAGTGACTGTTTACAGAAATAACAGTCTTCTGTTACCTGCCACAGGTCGTCATTAACCAGCAGTTGCAATTTAATGGACCAGTGCTCGGGGTCCCATTTATCCTTTTGCACTTGGCCTTAGTAACAGCTTCATGTGCATGGTCAACACAGGTTGGTGTGGACGCGGAGGCTGTACTTCAAAAAAGATCCAATACAGCTGACTCTGTTTAACTGCAACCCCGAGGGAACGTGGACAATGTAAAAAACAGTGCGAATATATTTAGTTACTTTTTTTTTGTAGAAATTACAGTCTTATATTAGATGACAGACATTGCCATTAACCGGCAGTTACACTTAAACAGAGAAAACCGTAACTTGATACTGTATTCATCAGTTTTGAACTTGGCCCTTTTTACCAAGGGACGCCAGCGTACGTGCACGGAGCCAGCCAGAACCGGAAATAGGTCTGACTATGAATACGAAACCATGGAGGCTGCAGGTCACCTGTTTCCTCTTTGTCTCATCCCATAATGGACTCGTCCATGCCTCACGGAGAGAGAAAAAAAAAGGCCAAATCTAATGACTTTATTCTCGTTAGCCGCAGTTCCGTATTAATTCATGTTTTGTATTTGGTGCTTTCTGTTTACATAATGCGTACGTCCTTAAATTGGAATTCCGGACTAGGACAATGTTATTCCCCCCCCCCCTCCTCCTCCTCCACCACCCCTCTCTCATGCCCCACTTTCTTTTTGGATTTTGTTGTTATAGCTGTCATGGCATGGACAAAAAGCATGAATGAGTGCCAAGCTATCTAGGTCAATACTTGTATTCCCACACAGGGCTAAGACTTTAAAGGACTCATAGAAGCCGTGAAAGTGGATTGGGGTTTTGTTTTAGGTATGATAAATGAGATACTCACACCGAATCGACAGTGCAAAAGCCTTGATGAAGCCTTGGAGGTATGCGCGACCCTAATCCGTTCTTCTTTTCACTGTCCTTTCTTGCAGTTAGCCAGAATGTGGCATAAGTCGCTTCTTGGCTATTGCACGTTGTTTGAGAGCTTGCGGGTTAGGAGTGGGATATCTTTGCATCGATAGAATTATACTAACTGCATCGGTGCTGAATGCATCCTTAATAGCATTCAACATGCAGAGCTAATGCTGTTCTTGCGATGATGAGAGATCCTGTCGTTAATGCGCAAACTCTAAATACATATCAAACTAAAGCTTATTTCATGTACATATATTTTAATAACTTATTAAAAATATATTTTTATATAGCTAACGTCTTGCCAGCTCGAGATATAGTCCTTTAAAATGGCAAGGGATCACTCCAGTGTAAAGGCATAAAAATTATGAGAAAATTGCGTTTGAAGAAGAATATGTTCCAGATGTAAGTAAGTTTACCTAAAAAAATATCTTATATCTCCACAATCACTTTACCGCTTGTTTAAAAGCTCAAGATTTTCTCACATTTGCTATCGATTTCCACAACCAATAGGAATTCTATATCAGGACACTCTCTTCACTTTCGAAACCTTACACCTCTCTTCTGGGTCTAGCAAAATAACCTTCATTTCCACTGGCTGAAAGCTTCTTTATCTTCGTCCTCATTTCTCTGCCAGGCTGTTCTTCCTTGTTGATGCAATGTTGTAAGAACTATGTAGCTGGTGGCGAGAATGGATATTTTTCACATTTTTTGCGCGACATTTTTATTGCCTTAATAGAGTGAAAATCGAGATTAATATTTTACGTAGCACTTAAGAGTTTTGTCGCCTGCAATGTCAAAATTCCTGTAATAGTGTTGTCTGGTTGTTTTTTTTTTAACCAATATATTTTGTCTTGTATTAGAAATTTAAAAAAAAATATTTAATAAGGAGTTTTTGCAGTAAATAGAATTTACGATGTTGTGGTAATAAAAGTGTGAATGCTGATGTGGTCTCGACGTCGCTGGAATATCAAAGCGAGCCAAGATAATGGAATTCGGACGCTTGTTCATATCTGAACGTTCCAACGAGCAAAAACTAAAAATTACAACTCTCGTAAAGAAAAAAAATTCAGTCTTGAAATGAAAATGGTGGTTAGTCTGACTCTTTATGTAAATCGAGAAGTCCACTGTGGCGTATTCATGAGGGAAAGGTGGAACAATTTACGACCAAACAAGGACGATAAGATTAATCTTCATAGACCACGAGAATCGACAGACGCTTGAAGGAGTCAAACTCTATAACATTAATATGGTCTACAGAGGAGATAAAGGCCATATTACGAATGTAGGATTAAGGTGAAAAGTCCATTTGCGTTTTTGGCGTCGCCCTTTCCAAGTTGTTGGAAATCCCTGTACCATTTTTATGCCTTGCCCCCGTCCCTCCCGCCTCTCCCGAACAGCCATAAACTGCTGTTTCTCCACTCCACTAAGTACCGGGGTTGGGTGTTAGTGTATGTATGTGTGTGTGTGTGTGTGTGTGTGTGTGTGTGTGTGT
>JAWQUT010000193.1:257460-334648 GCA_033807755.1 Ellobium chinense
GGGGGTGGAGGAGGGCAATGATGCTTGATAACACAGTGCTTTTCAACTCTTTAACCCCCACCCTCCCGTCCCCCATACATCCACACAGGAACCCATCTGATAAATGACTATGCCACTGATAGGTTAAGGAGATAGTATTCTGGTCGTGGTGAGGTAGTTTAAGAAAAAAAGGACCAGAGGAATTGTCTCCGCTGATGGCAATGTCGAGATGTTCCCAGCTTATATCAGATGAGACGCCACTCCATTCATGCGTCACTGGCACTACATTTTTTTATGGAGTCGCATTATTATAATCGAGAGAGATTATCCACATCTTTAAACCGACAGAGTTACCCAGTAGTATTCATGGACATCATAGCTCCCTCCGAAGGTTGTGTAAAAGTGTGATCAAATCCATAGTATTGATTTAAAATTTTTATGCTGATAAATGGAAAAAAAAAGGAGTCGTCGTCAGTGTTTCTGTTTCATAGACCAACCTCAGCCTCGGTAACGACCGAAGCATTCGTTACACGGCGGAGCCTTTCATTAAATTTCAAGAATGAGTGCTTCGGTCTAAACTTTGGCTGGGATCAGTCTATCAAACAGAAACACTGACGACGATCCCTCCTCTCTCCTTTTCAGAAACTAATAAATTAGTCTAGCCTGAGATGAACGTTTTGTGAAGAACAAAACCATCTCGATCTATCAGTGGGCAGTCTTACGCTCTGCTCACTTCCCCCAAAACCAACCCATTAAAAATACCAGTTTTATATGGATGAAAAAAATCAATCAACGTAACGAATTTTTGACAAATCCCTCCCCCCTTTTTTTTATTCCATTGGCCAAATATATAATATGAATTTTTATCGGAGGGCATCCATGCTCAAAGATTTCGTTAAGAATGTCCCATGTACATGTTTAATTGTTAAGCCCTTGAGTCAACCACAATAATGTTGCACAAAGCGACTAAGTTTCTATACTGACGAGTAAAAGCGGGAGAAAGGTACTTGATTTGATAGCATTCCTTTCCCCGTCGACGTCTCGCGCACCCAAACTTTCCCTCTCCCTCCGACAACGCCCCTGGTTTTGTTGGGCATAAGCTACGAATAACTACGCCAGACCGTGACATGAAATGAAGCGTGAAGTGTCAATATCGGACAATTACCCAAAACAACTTTATGACCGCGTTGCTTAGAAAAATGAAAGCCCTTCGCTTTTTTAAGGCTTTAGCTTTCTTTTTCCAGGAATTTGAGGAGACAAGAGAAAGAATGACTTGCCGGAAGTCGTGATGATGTTTTTAAGTTTTTGGGCTCGCTTGCTTTGAAAAAAAGCCCGGCCCATTTCCCATTACAAGGCAGTGCGCTTTGCCAGATTGGCTTCGAGTCATTAAATTGTGTTATCGTGTTTTGAAAAAGCATTTGCGTGGGATAGCCGTGAGAAGCATTGACTAGGTCTGGCAGCTATTTTGAGGCTACCTGGTTGTCATGCAGATGTTTGCGCAATGCCAGGCACTCTTGTTGAAAATGCCTTGTTAATGGTGCTGGCCTGGTAGTTATGATACGCAAAAGTTGGGCAGCTATAAGCAGGCCACATGGTTGTATGTCACTGAATCTCAGATGATCAGAACTATGCTGGTAGTCAAGACACTGGCATTAGTGACATTAAGTTTGAAAAGTCCTACCCTCTTTCAATGTCAGTGTCAGTGAGCTGAAGCATTAAAAGTATAAGGCAACACAGCATTCAAAATTTTCCTCCTATACTGAAACAAGCGTAGCCGAACGGTAACGGCATTGAATGCAGGCTCGAAGAGTCGTAAGTTCGATTTTCACCACGGTTAAGTTGAAAATGCCCTGGCAATGCATTTCGTTCACAGATCTCCCCACTGTAAGATGGGTATTTGGCTATGGTCAGTGAAAGCTACTTGCATTATCTTAATGCTATTGATCAATACCTCTAAGATGACAGTGGTACTGTATGCTCCTCAAAGATTTGAGAATGTCATATGTTTAGTGTCAGGCATAAAAATGACCCTAAGTCACGTGAGCGAATGCTGCTCGGATACGAGAAATTGCACAAGCATATAAATATAAACCTTACTTTTACTTTTTTAAAAATATAGCTCCTGTTGCAGAGCCGACCATATGATGTAAGCCAAAGTGATCCAGATCTAATAGTGGCACTGCAGCACTTCTAGGGCAGTGTGGTCTTGACTAATTCATGATAATTGATACGAAATAAGTTTACATTAGATGAAAGACGTTGCAATGCCAGCAAATCTCAACGTAGCTGAGTATGGATGGGGTTTCGCTCGGAATGCTTGAGAAAGCACTGTAAAAAATGATTCTGGACGACCTGCACATATCAGCAATAGCATTTCTACCACTTTTATTTATTAAACAAATAAAAGAAAATCCACAGAGGCCAGGAGAGCAGAAGTATCTCACTTGAAATCATGCAAATTACTCTTGATCTTTAAAGTCAAGGGGAATGGCTATAATAAGCCTACTAGCCTATCCAAATATTTTAACAATTAATCAATAATCAGACTAAGAACCAATCAAAATAAATGTAATAATTCATCATAATAATGGCTAGAGCAATGAAGCACTATCTCGGCTCTTTCAGAAAATGCAGTTCAAATATTATGCTTTATTCTTGAAATTACATTACATTAATTCAAGCCAGTGAGAGTGCTTAGAAAATTGGGTAAAAATAAATATTCATGAGTGTGTCTAGTGCCCCTTGAGACTGCCTTAGGGATACAGTAGAAATGAGGGTTGTGAATCCTAAAGATGGCATTTTATTATTGATCTAGTTGGAGCTGAAAATGAAATTATAGGCTTGCTAATTTACACTTTGTTCAAGCTTTGGGGAAGATCACTGCAGATTGCTTCGGGCTATTTGAGGGCCTTACCCTGATGAATCTATGTTTCAAAGAAATCACTCACTACCAAGAAAACATAATCATTTAGTAAGCCACCATTCATTAGTACTAATGAACAGCTAGCGACCTTGAAGGCTATAGTATCATATCTAATTGGACTAAATCTAGTACTCAGCAAGTTGCTGTTGCCCTCGTTATTTAGTAGATCCTTTACCTAATATAGATTAATGACAAACAGAGTATATTTCAGTGCCGGAATTAAATATCCCACCCAGTGCACTTTACTGCTGCCTTTCACAATGGCCTAGTTACAATCAGCAGGGAAGGGCGGTTCTATTCAAACCGGAATCGGTTTACAAAACGGACTGGAATAGGCCCATTCTTGTGTTCGGAAAAGGGTAGAATCGGCAAGGCACTGATGGAATCGGAATCGTTCTATCACTGCCAGTCAGTCGATGGAAGCTAATAAGCATCTGTATTCTCGGTAAACATTTTGGCAAGCCCCTCGATATTCATAAACATTGATCTATCGATTAGTGCCATTGAAGTGTCAATCAGTTTTGAAGAAGAAAGGAAAGGAAAATAAACTTGAGGGTGAAAAGAGGAGAGGATAGTAAGAATAAACTTGAAAAACATAATCAGTATTATGCCCTGTTACTGTGAGGGGACTGGCAACATTTGAAATTCAGATCATAAGGAATAATACTGTTAATCCCTGTAAAGTGAGAGGCGGATTTAGTACCTCTAACTACTATGAACGGTTGATGCGGCTGTCGGTTTACCTCGTCACACCCTGCGCAACCGCTAGAAACAATGACGAATTAACTAGATTGGTATCAAAGCAGTTAGCGTTGCCTAACACGGCGAGGCAATAACATGAGAATGAACATCCGAGGACCATAGGATACGATAACGATTCGATAAAGATTTCCTCAAGCCCCTTCCAAAGCATTACCCATTTCTGGCCGGCCTGATTCCCTCATCACGCCTATCAAACACGCCTTTCCTATCAAAAAGTCTTTAGTGCTAAGGGCTTACGTCCTATCTAAATATATATTTTTATTTTTTTTTATGTTAGCAGCAATCTCTTTAATTTTGTTCACGAACATCATTAGTATGCATACAAGTATTTACCCGCGAGTTTAATTTTTTTTTGCCTTTTTAAAAAAAGTTAGCATTCCAAACATTCATTAGATTCTGCTGCATCAGTTGGTAGCGTGGATAGATCTAGGTTGGGGGTGGAGGAGAAAGACAATGAATGGCAAAAAGTGCACCCTTCCAAAACAACCAGCCAGGACAAACTATCCCGTATTGGCCATGGCCTCAGAGTGAGGTTCAGAAGTATGAATGACTGAGTAAAGTGCAAAGTTTAATTCACTTTGTTTTACTTAAACTCAGGCTATAGACATGAAAGCATTTGGGTAATCAGACATAAACATGCACGGCAAAAACATAGGCAGACAATTGGTAAATAGGCGCTGTGGCTGGAAAACTCGAGCTGCTAAAAAATATTAACGCGTGGGTGGCGCTGGCCTATTTCAACTAAATTGAATGCCTCGTGAGGCCTATTTTAGCTACGAGGAAAGCGTTTTATTATTTTTTTTATGCTTTTTTTCGGAAAAGTCAACTGTTTATAAATTGGCTACTTTAGTTTGATGGTTTGTTTATCGCTAATCAGTGTAGGAGTTACGTGAACGATAATTAAACAACATTTAGGGTCTCACGATCAGCATGAGTGTCATAGAAATTCAGACTTTTTATTTTTACTTTAAATATTAACAAAAAGACAGAAATAAATTATGTATCCAGTAAATACACTCATTAGAAAATGGTTTGTATTGTTCATATTAAACACTTTGCTATTAAGCAGTTAAAATACGTAGCGTCACACTCATTCCACATTCGCTCATGCCATTTTTTGATGATAAGAGGTGCCTATTTTACTATGGTCTTCCATTTATCTTGTTCCTATCAAATCGTTATTTCATTCCAGTTTTACAAGCTAAACCGTATATGTCCCATTGCTTTGCTTTGAACAACCCTTTAAGAGCGTTAAATTTTCTGGAAACCTCAAAAAATTACTTGGGCGAATGTGGAATGAGACAGTGTGCTTCCAGTTTTGTTCTCTCTTTTGTGGCGACCCCAAGGTCCTGTTTTGGTATGCACCTTTGTGAGACCTCTTGGTATTTCATATTTTTGTAATAAAGGGTATCCAAAGCTTTGTATAGCGCTCTGAGTCTTGCCTTGTCGAAATCCACCGCTATTGGCGATTGCTCACCGAAAATAACAAATAATGAATTTCAGCTACAAGAGAATGGAAAACATTGACTGGGCTGATATTCAAAAAGCTGTAATCCAATCAATCATTGTGGCCTTTGTCAAAACTTGGCTGCATTGGTTCAAGGCTGGAGTTAATCAGTATACTACCATAATAAAGAACGCCCTTGAAACAAAATCGATGGGCATTTATAGAGAAATATTTTTAGTTACCACACTGGTACTGAAGTGGGATAAGGCTGATCGACAAAGAGTTCTAGACTTACTGCTATAAGAAATAACACACCACTAAGTAAGTTGCTTGTGGTATATTCTTTATCTCATTGTTGTAGTGAATAGATTATCCCCACCCTTTTTACTTCCAGTATAATCTAAAGAAGAGTCGCCCACAGTGATGATGATTATACAGGCCACTTGTCATTTGGCCCATCAGACCCAGATTTTTTTCTGTACTACTAGGTAACCTTCTGCAATAAAAACGACTTTTTTGGTTTTTTTTGTTTTTTTGGGTATGCGGCATGTTGTTGTTTTTTTTCTTTTCAAGCGGCATACTCTGCGAATTGATATTAAACATTCATGAGTCTAAATTTTGTTCAACGACTATTTTCAGAGACAACTTAAACTGGGAATGGAGACTATAGAGTAAAAGCGTTCAGTAGGAAGGCAAAAGCCATGACTAGATCTAGTGTGTGTTGGCCTAGGCAAAAGTACAATGAAATGGAGTGGTCAGCGTTAATTCTTTTGTCCTCTTTCTTCCAGGGTAAAGGCAAGATGAAGACATACTGGCTCGTGGGCAAGAAAGAAATCCGCGACCAGGACTTGGACAAATGTCCTTTCATTTCTATCATGGCGGAAGAAGTACGCCATCGGAACCAGGAAGAGCATATAGACAACACGACCATGAGCCGTCTAGACCCGGCGCGCGCGATGTCCGCCAGTCCTGTGCCCTATTCTCCCGTCTCGTACAAAGACCTTCTGGATGACCGTGCCAGTCCGGCGGGCCGAAGGTTTTCGAGGAGTTCCGGAGACGGCGGTGAAGCTTTGCGTCTGGGGGCCACCATGTCTCCACGGGGGTCCAGGGCGGGGCTGGTTGGCTGCCCTTTCTCGATGGGTCTGCTGTCGGGGTCATCCCCTGGCGACGGCAGCAATCCCAAATCCCCGGAGAAGCATCCAGTAAGAAAAAAAAGTTCCGTTGACTTAGTGTATTCTTCAGTCTTCAACGACAAGGACCTCAGCAGCAGCACCTACAACAATCCAGCCACGGCCGCTTTTCATTCATCGTTGCAACCTGCCTCCCATGACGTCAAAAACAGTAATACAGCGCCCTCTGGCACCCCGTCCTCCGTTGTAAATGCCAAAGCCTCTGCTCCTGAATCCGTCGATTCGGGAGTCTCCGTTACCGGTCCAGCCAACGGGTCCCGAGGTGAATCACGTGCCTCGCACAACACGTCACAAAATGTGACGTCATCCAGAGACAAGGCTGTGATAGGAGCCGTCACCGGCGCAGATTCTCCGGTTACACGCGTCGTTGACGGGAATGAAGAAAGCCATTCATTTAAAACCCCTCCGCCCGATTCTATATCTTCACTTCAGGAAAGAATGAATGACAGTGACTCTACAGTGGCGCTGAATAGTCGGGCAGCGTCCGTAGCAACCATCAAATCCCAGAAATTCTCCGGGCAGAAACGGGACGTCACCTTCAGCACTTTCAACAATAATGAAGACAATCCTCCAGCCGATGTCACTAGCCCAGCAGGAAACGGAAACATAGGAAATAAAATCACTCCAGCCCCACAAGAATTCAACAAAATGCCCTCCGATAAGCTCCCAGGAATGGCCAACGGGACGCGCGTGATCAAAAACGAATTTGGATGCATCGCCGGATGTGACAAGAATAAATCTCAAAGAAAAAGTAAGACCTGCCAAGTGCTTTAATATTTCATTAGCAGGATCTTTCCATTGCGGAAGGAGAATTGAACCGTCCCACAAACAATATCAAGCCACTAGATTCGGTATAAATATGACTGAGCTTCTTTTTAAGTGATTACCGACATGTTGCAATTCTGGAGTGTGTCCTGGACAACGCACATTATCTCTGCGATAGCATCTGTTACCGCCATCGGCTGACATCAGAAACGAGCTGGGAGAAAGATCTCGAAGCCAAGTGGTCTGTGTGTCCAGACGGACGCATGGTCACTTTTGCAAGCAGCGTAGGCCCAAATGTGACCTTTTAGAGGCAATTTAACCTGTTCTCATGACCGGTGTCATGACCTTGACGACGAAATCCGAGGAAAGTGAGGATGGCTTATGGTCATGTTGCAGTTACGGTGGGTTAATGGCGCTGGATTGAGCAGTAACTTGACGCTGGATACACGTAGCCCGATGGATTGATAGTGCAAAGGATTTTGCTGTGGATTGCACGACGTTTGACAACAGAAAAGAGGCCGTGAAGTCATCATATCGTTACAGTGCAACTCTCCAGCTAAAAACAATACCACTGAAAGAATCTCAATGTTTACATTATTAAATTGATGGGCAGTGTTTACTGTAGAAATGGTTGTTTCCGACAGGGTTAATTTTTTTGTAAAAAGTCGGAGATCACCTATTTTCACCAGTCCTGCATGATGGTTTTCTCATGCGTGTATGACCTCAGAAGTCCAGACTAATCAGGAGTGCATGCAGTGTTTTCTGCGGATCACACGCGCGCGATTCGCCCCTTTTTCAACACGCGCCGATCTCCCATTCTTTCCAGCACTCCAAAGCTTGCATTGTTTGAGAAAAACCTAAAATCCCTCTAAAAATTTACAAATCCCCACCCCCCTTAACCCTTTAAGTCCCAAGAGTGAATTTACTGGTAGAAAATGTATTTTTCTATGTACTGAGTAAAATAGTGCACATGGTTTTGTTGAATGCAATATTATAGATAAAATGTAAAGTCAAAGTATAGATCTTAATTTTGTGGTCACAGAGGCCATATTATACGAGTATGCTGGTTCTATCGTTTAAATACGTTTCCAAACTCATGTGTCATATATATGGAACATTGGGTCCTACAGGGTTAAATTGATGACAAGGGGGAATGTCTCCCCCAACTCATCTGACCTGGAGAAAACACTGGGAATGAAGTTACAAGACTACTGATAATTACGTAATACCAGCCGTATTTTACATGTGCTAGGACTGCATACTCTGTAGAGTTCACTTACGCAATGTACCACCTATTTTGCTAAAAAAAAAAAAAAGTACTGGATGTGAGAAGATCGCGAAGAAAGAGGTGATCAAAAAGGTCTTTGACAATTTTTAATGGATTTTATTTTGTAGGAAGTAATTTTCACGAGTCAATGTCTACTCGCCAAATTCGCGAAAATCAGATCCAGTGGGAAAAAAACACTTCTACGGTATTATCAGTAATAGTATTGGCAACGCTCACAGACAAATAGCCATACAACTATTCATATGGCTATGTGTGAGGGGCCAAGCTGGCGATATTTGAAGAACGTTTTTCCAAAATTCGGTATGTGGTCTCTGGATATTTTTTTTTTCAAATTAAAGGAATTAACTTTAAGGTGATTGCTCTTCACACTTATATTTTTATTTACTGTTACGTTACGTAAAATTTGAAGGCATGCAGATCTTCAGCTTAAATTTGTGTTGAATGAATTAACACAGAAATGCTTTTTTGAATACTCCACCAACTCATTTTTCAAGGAAAGTGCATTAACTGAGTTTTGGAAAACCGCTCTTTATTTACAAGAAATACATGTACCATGTACAGGAATCTGTGGACAGGCACCTTATTTTGAGGACCTGTCATTATTTCATTCAGATACCATGCATATTTTACAATTACAGCTGTGATTTTTTAAGTAAAGCAGTCTTGTTTTTTAAATTAATATTGTATGCATATCTTCAACCGAAGAATAATGTACATAATCTTGCCAATAACTTACGAGTAGTTCTGGCACATCAATATCTTTAGTGGTACAGTAGTGTTCACGATTTTGTCGTCATTTTATATACTCATACCGATGATATTCATGCTACTTTGAGCGTTTTTATATGTGATAAAAGCACAATGACTGATACTCCAATAATAGCACAATTACCTCCTTTAGCCGAAAAACGGGAGACGACCATAAAAGATGATAAAAACGGAAAATAAGAACTATTTTCGATCTGCAGGAAAAGGGGGAAGGTCCTAACACAGGATGCCGTGTTCGTTTGTTTATTCGTAGGGTCATTCGCAGACCACCGTTACACTGGTACACACATGGTATGATCACTGTAGCAGGCTCTTAACTAATAAGCTTATTCCAGAAAGCTCAAGGAAATTGATCTACCCAACTATTGTTTTAAGACTTTGAAAAAAAAGGAATAGCGCTAATTTTGTACCTTGAGTTTTCTAAATAAGAACACTTTAACAGTAAAAATAGTGATAGGTTTATAATACTTTCTATCTAGGCAATGCCTGCTCACTCGACGTCACATTATCATAATATCTCAGCAGACTTTGTTACTCAACTCCCTAGAGAGCATTCAGTGCCGTTGTCATTATACAGGCGCTGATCAACAGCCTTCTGACGATATCTTTTGCTGCCAATAGCAGTGTACCCATTTAACAGGTGGGCGGAGTATGGAAAATATGAATGACGTACTTTCCAAGGCGATTTATTGCAATATGATCGTGATTGGGTATCGGACCAATATCTTTCGAGCTTGAGTCCAAAACCGTAATCAGTAGACCACGCTGCTCTGATATGCGTGTTCGAGAGTCTGTGTGTTGTAGTATGCTTCAGTTTTGAGTATTTCTCCGACCCGTTTAGGTTACACTATTTCACTTGACACAACATTTAGACTATTTAAACCTGGGCAAGCTACTAAAAGCTTGATGTGATCCATTCTAGGTCGTCTTGGGTTGTGAAAGAGGAGCCAGTAGGATGATGGTGATGATGAAGATGAATTAAAAGAAGTTTGTTGCAGCAATCACAAAATGTAACGTCGCAGTTCATACATTTTGTATGGTATTAGTATGGAAATCTTTTCATTCTTTGCATCATTATTTACCTGTATAAGTAGACTATGTCACATGCTACTGTTGTAAAATGTGATAATGACAACTGCATTCATTACTGACAGAGATGCCAACCATTCTGGAAACATCTTTTTTTTTTACTGTGGAGTTGTTAAAACACAAGTTACACTTTCAGTCAGTCAAAAAATGTCTTGAAGAACATATGTATTTTGTTTACCAAATAAGACAAGAAATAGTTGTAAGCTATGTGGTGAAAGAGTGTGCATGAGGGAGTCACGAAAAAGAATTTTGAAAAAAAAATATTACTTAAACTGTGTAAAATAAATACTTGAGATTCGTTGAGAATAACGTTTTCGCACTAATGTGAAAAATACATTATATCTATCGGATACTGGTTGGCATCTTTGTAGTAGGGAAAGATATTCTTTAATTTAGAAAATATCTGGGAATGTAACAGTAGTGTCGAGCCATTTTCGCCTGGGTTTTTGTTTTTCATAATATTGTTTCTTTACCACTTTTTCCTAGTTACCTTCCATTCTTCGTGTCAAATCTAGCGCTGTTTACGTCTCGGCGTTATATGAAATGCTAAGCAAGTTTGACAGCATTTTGCAAATCTGCAACATAGTTTATCATTTTTTTCCGTTTCGTTTCTCAGAGTAGAGTATAACTTTGCCATATTCACCAATAAAAATTGTACGTATTTTAAGCGTCTTAAAAGATGGCATGTTGGTGTTTTGCAAACGTCAACCATGGCAGCGTTAGAGAAAACCCTCAAGGGCTAGTAGTCCAGTGGCAGGACACATAACCTTGTACTGTGTTAACAAGCATTTCTTCGCATATTTTAGTAGTTCATAGTGCCCGATTGACTTTAAGCCTGAAAGGCCTCGTGCTAGTGTCTTGCCTTTTTCAGAATCCAAGATGGCCGCCATCTGTAACATATAACCAAAATCTATATTTTTTTATCATAACTTTTGTTCTAAGCATAGTAGAATGATGTTAGTGTCTGTTAGTATGTTCTTAAGGGTGACAGATCTGACTGGAAAGTTAATTTGCTATTTGAAGGTCATCTTGATGATGTTATTGGGCTATTCCATATCAAGTGGTCCAAAAGTTTTAGAAATTTGGCACCACACCCCCTTTTGATTTTCTTGAATTTTGGCACAGCTAATAAGAGCAACATCTCATAAATACATGGGAATTTTCAATTCAGCTCAAAATATTGATTTTTGATCTTTTTCTTGAATTTTTGAATTCTGAAAAAGGCAAGAGGACGACGAGTGGTCATTCAAGCTAAGTTTCATACAGGCACAATGAACTAGTGAAAAATGCAACGAAACGATTGTTCACAGATATTGCAAGGTTGTCTAACAATTTAAGACCCTGCCACTGGACTAAGTATTTTCTGACCATTACTTGTAGGACATCTTTGGCGGTTGTGAGATGCCATACTGGGATCTTATCCTGAAATCACGATTGAAATTATTTTGTTTTTCCGAAACGCAGTAAGCGCACGTTCGCTGAAAAAGTGAATTTGGTCTAGTAGTATACCCAGAAATGCATTTCTCTCTTAAATTCTCGGCTAGGACTTTTTTTTTTCAATTAAAGGGACAGCCACATTATTTTTTTTCAAACATTTAAAACCCCGTACATTTTTGTTTCGCCTGACCATTTCTAAGAAACACCACTGGAATGTCAGGATTTTCAATTTCATCATGTGTACACCGCCATTACTCATGCTGCGTGAGGTCAAAAGCGAGAAAAATCTAGCAGACGATTGATGCAGACGAATGTGCAAACTATCTGGACGAGTCGTCGTCGACTAGTTTTAACTCGTTATTCAGCGTAACGCAACACAAGTACTGGCTGACAGGTACTGACGGCGGGTGCAGGGTGAAAATCCCGACATGTTTTTTTTCAGAAACTGTTAGACAAAAGGAAAAATATACCGGGTTTACATTTTATGAAAAAAAAAGAATGGGACTTATTAGGCTGTGAAACAACTAAATACTGATCGTAATATCCCGGGACTGCCAGACGTAGATCTATCCCTAACTCTAAACTGAGCACATGGAGGGAGAATCCTAGGATAGTGCCAAAAAAGGAAATAACGTATGTACTTAACCTAACGAAGATGTTAAATCATTCAAATCACAACTGAGAGAACGATATATATTCCAAAATTTCATGTATTACAAAATTCAAAATAAAATTTATACACGTATTATATGAAGAGCAGCTACCCTCACGTTATTTTCCTTTATTTCAAAGGCAGTTACAATGCTTGTAAACTGTATTTTGGAAAAAAAAAAGCTTTATTAAAACATTTCAAAATTAAATGAAGAAAAATACGTCAAAGATTGTCAAGAAGATTTATCATGATTAGCTTTAGCGAGGTGCCGGTTGGGCACGACTGCCACTGTTTTAATATGGACGCAAAACAGAGAGAAAGCAAGTTTATCCGGCAGTAGGCGTGGACCAAACGTTTAGAACCACTATAAGTTCCTGCGAAAATAGCTCAACATTGCTAAATAGTCATTGTTGCCTCATCATTTTCAATGTCATTCCCTTGTAAAAGCACTACATTGCTTTACTCAACAGATGTACAGTTTAATACAGTGTATATTATTTTATAATGTGGAGAACTACAACATTTAGAATCTCGGTGATGTCTGAAACTGGTCAGGCAAGCACAATTTGTTATGTGCTGATGATAAATTTGTTATTGTTGCTAGAGCTAGGGCCAGTGCCAGGTTTAAACCTGGTGAATCCCAAAGCTTTATAAAGCTTTTCAAGCCTCTTGTTGAAAAGTTAATTAGAAAGTCTCACTATAGAAACTATCATACAGTTTTGTAGAAGTGGTTTACTTCGCAAGAATCTAATTTTCGCGAAACCTCGGAAATGGCTTTCTTATGGCTTATCTTATTTCGCGAGCTCTGCCTGATAGTTTGTTGTTGTTTTTTTTAAAGTGTGACATAGAAATAGGTCTAGGATATTGCGGGGTGACCAAATTTGGCACTAAAATCGCCAAACTGATAACCCCGTTTCCTACTGGTAGAAAACATGTCGACGAATAAAGCAAAGACGTGAATAAGCGTAATTGTGCATCAGTTGCTAGCAGTAACCTTTTCGAAAAAAAAAAAAATTTAATGGAACTTTTGTTCACGGGAAACAACTGTCGCGATCAAGTTCAACTCGCGAAAATCAGATTCTTGCGGGGGAGGGAGGGAAGGTTTGGTGAGAATGTGACTAGCTGAGCATACGCTGAGCATGAAAGTTGATACATGCCTTCTTTTACATTGTTAAGCCATTGATATTGTTATTTTCATTATTGTCTCCCATTGTTGACTATTGTCGAACCCAGGTCTTTGTTCAGCAGAATAATAATTATTATATTATACAGCTGTGATTTTTGCAGGCATTACCGTCATCACATAGCAACTTTCAAAGATATTCACACTAACAGGCAATTTTTTTTCACAAGATTTCATTCTTAAAATAATAATATTCTATATTCAAAATATACAAATCTTCATGTAGATTAGGCGCTAGAACTCACATTTACCATGCTTCTCAGCATCAGAGTATTTTTTTTTCTGTAGTGAAAAGTAACAACAAATGTTTTTAATTCTCAGAAATGATCACTGTCGTTTAATTTTCACTGATTTTTTTAATTGAATTTTTTTTTCTTCTGTACATTTCATGTCGAACTGTATGTATACAAGAGGAATTAATTTCCGACCTATCAGCGTATGAGCACTGTGGAAACTTTTGTCCTTAGAGTGTAACACCATTTGTAGTTAGCCCGAAAAAAAACAACCAAAAAAACGAGGAAAAACAAAAAGTTGAAGATGATCGTTTGAAAATAGGAGCCTTTATAGAGTTACATAAACAGTAATGTTAATATATGCGTTTACAGTTTACAATAAAATTAAAGAACTAGGGGGTCCGGTACACATAGCTCTTATTTTCTGTTCTCTGTTCCAACCTGAATCTTTTTATTAGGGCCGTTTCGTCGAATATGGGGATCCCATATCCTAGCTGCCATTCTTGCAAGATCATCTTGTACTTGTATGTTACAGACCAACTAAATCCCACCTCTTTTCTCTTTGTCTGCCATTTTTCTGTTCTCTAAGAAGTATGTAAAGCCTTTTGAGACGTTTAGAGATGAGCATTGAATAGTTTACAGCACAATAATTTTTTTTAAAATCATAATGCACATTTCTAGCACTTCGGGACCCACAACTCAAGATATCACGATCAAGCATCAGCAGCAGCATCGCCATTCTCATCATTATTTTGTTGGTAGCTAAGAGGTTTCATATGAAAAGCTCAAATACAGTGACACCATTTACTATATTCTCGTCGGAAGCACGGAGAAAACGCTTAGGTTAAAAGCCTTGAGAATATTAAATAACTT
This sequence comes from Ellobium chinense, assembly GCA_033807755.1. Lineage (NCBI taxonomy): Eukaryota > Metazoa > Mollusca > Gastropoda > Ellobiida > Ellobiidae > Ellobium > Ellobium chinense. The sequence continues at coordinate 272,050 of JAWQUT010000193.1, forward strand.
TCCTGTATATAATAATAGTTTTCCAAAATCTACAAGCTCTTGCGATTGAGCCGAAGTTGACATCAAGGGAACTGCATTCAAGCGGGGTCAGCTTTTTTTAAGGATATTTGTTTTGTTTTGTTTTTTTCTTTAAGGAAATCCAAGCAACCTAAGAAAGCAGTGACTGTAGGTTTAATATAGTTTAGTTGTACTTTTACATCTACATACATGGCGAGGCTGCAAGTTAAAGAGAGTCACTGATGGAAGGGTAGAAGATGACTGGGGCAAGGCGACGTTCGTAGCGCTTAATCTCCAGCAGAGAGCGAACACCGGGCCGCCGGACCTCTTTGATACCAGGCGAGATAGACCGGTTTGAGCTTCTCTCGGCTGAGCAGGAAGTGACGAGTGAAACTTTGTAAGCATCACTCGTAGACTACAGTAGTTAGAGCGACTAAATGTGGCTCCAGCGGTACAAAATTCAAGGACGTCATGACAGAAACTGGAATTTCAGTTTTGAGGACACACCTAATCTTTAAAAACCTGTTTTACAAACTATGGATTTTTCAGGACGCGTGGGGACTCCGTAGTATGAATGAATACGGGATCACTGGAAAACTGATCATGATTTTGTTTCCAGTCTCATTGCTAAAATCACTGCGTTCTTAAGTTCAGCTATAGAATCCGTAAGGACATTAACAGTTAAGTGCTCCTAACTTTTTTCTTTCTATGATTGGCGTAGAGTTTCTGTATAGATTATTGAAAAACAGGTAAATTAACACAGCATTTCAAAGTAGAGCGGATTGGAAGCTTAATGGAAAGCCTCATTAAAACGCCTTTGGAAGTCCTAAAGGCAATTATTGTTAAGAGAGAAGGACGTATTAAGAGTGTTTGTAGAAGCAAGAAGTACTGCATCCGGTTGAAATAGTTCTTGACCCACTAACCTGTTTAGAATGAAGGCAGTCTAAATACATGTACATCATAACATTTGTTAACTGTGTTGGTCTAGGTCAGGTAGCAAGGGAACAAATGTAGAATCTATGTTTACACTAGAAACAAGACTTTGTCTACCGCGCCTGGTTTTAGATGTCAATTTCCAGATAACGTTTCCAAAGCATTTGAAGGAGCTCTTGTGAACTCATTGCCCTTCAAGCTCTAGATGGTGCTGGCCCTCGTCTCTTGTACTTGTAGGGATCTCCTGAAAGGGAAATGAACTGGGAACAAAACCACTCAGTGACCACAACAAGAGGAATCATTAAGTCGCCATTAAGAGTTGCGGCCTCTACTGAAACATGCTCTCAGGATGAATACTTGTGAATTAAGGGTATTTTTCTCTTCATTTACTCCCTGGGAATTTGGGCTGTACTTTTAAAAAGGATACGTTTGAAGTTTTTTTTTGGGGGGGACGTGCGAACTTACAGACCAGGAAGAAATCGATTCGTTTTATATGTATGATTCAAGTGCGCTTACATTAACGGGACTTCATTTACATCTTGCCATCAGCTGCCATTATGCAAATCAGCGTATTCTTAGAACATTCTCGCGTCAATCGATAATCCTGATACTAAATACTCTTACTCTTATCATTTTAAGAGCTTAAAACTTAAATGTCCTTTGCTCGTAGATGAGTTTGTTGCAACCGGTAGGCCTACTTATAAATACGACGAAGTGGACGGACTAGCCAGGAGCACCATACTGTTGACCTAAAAGCCTCTCCAAATGCAAGGTGGTAAACCCGTGGACCATATCTTTGTTTAAAGTGAAGGAAGAAATCAAAACGGCGGTGACCAGACACCACTGATCCAGCCAGGGGATACATCAGTAATAATATCTGGATCAAATATAAAAGGTCGATCAAATTAATGAGAAAGTTGACTCATGAAATGATCCCTCATCTACTGTACATGTAGTGCGACTCCTGAAACCGTCAGTGCGGATGAGGTAAAATAAATACTGTAAGTGTAAAAGTGGTCATTTTCATGATATCTAATTTTTTTCCCACTTTAGCGGGTTTAGCTTGATTCGCCAGAATTACTTCTTGCGCAAAAAGTTCAAGTTAAAAAGTTTCAAAGTACGTTGTAATAATTGTTTGTATTATTTGTATAGCTGCCTGTGACCTGCAAAGGAAATGCAAGTCTGGTTCGGTATTTGAGCATTGTCAATTATTCTCATATGTCTCTCTATCAGTATAAAGTAGAGATGCCAGTTTGGCGAACCTACTACATCACTCCGGATTACCCCCACACTTCTACGCTCATACACCCATGAATAAAAATAAATGCGGGGGCTCGCTAAAATTAGATTCTCACGAAAAGCCATTTCTGACGTTTCGCGAAATCCAAAACACTTCTAATAAGTGGCTGATATTATGAAAGACTGTCCCTAAGCCTACTAAATAGAAGTAATGAAGCTAGCTGGCCGTGGGTGAAATTAAGACTTGATTGTACCTTGTCAGTCACGGAATGACTTCCTGATACCCTGCCAGTAATGTCAACAAGATGCGCATCTGTCTCTTCTGCTTTTCACATGTATAGTGGGCCTAGAAACATCTATAGTAAGCTTAGTAATAATGGCTACAGGTCAGGCTCTGGTGTGGTCTTGTATTACTAACAGCGTCAATATTAGAATGCATATACTGTATTATAATTTTATGCTAGTTCGCCGAGTCCTAACAACTTTGTAACTAGTGACATTACCAGTGCTTCGAAAAAAACAGAACCGATGAACGAGAACTGATACAATTTGGCGTAAAGAATTCTACAATACATTATGAAGAACAGTTGTGCTGAGTGTCAGTTAACATTTTAAATGGTGATTGAAAACAAAATCAAGCGTAACAGAGCGTCTGAACTCTTAGGTCATGTGATGCCAGCAAGACAGTTTGTGAAGGTCTGATTTTTAGGTTATGTTTACTTGTTGGAAACAACATAGCACTCAGGATACGTCCATAGTTGCTCTCAGGATACGTCCATAGTTGCTCTGGTCTCTACGCCAAAATCCGCCTTTATAAAGAAATCAAACTAACATCTGGGTGAAGTTTGATTTGAAAGTATGAAAAGCACAGGTTGACTGTTCCATTCATGTTGTCTTGCAGTCTTTAAGATTTGAAATCTAAATATTTTTATAAAGATGCTGGATGTTTCGCTTGCCCCAGTTAACCCTTGTGGAAAGCTTGTTTTAACTTTTTCGGAAAGGTCAGTTAAATGTAACGGAATGGGAATCATTTTTGTCAGTGCACCAACGGCGCCCTGGGATTTCTAACGTTGTTCAGGCGGTATCATGTCCCTCGCTTGCATGCACTAGTCGAAATAAAATGACACTAGGCATCGGGCCCAGCATTCAGTACTGTACAGTATTTCCTTTTGCAGCCGTGAGCCTCTCAACTCCTAATAATAAATGTATTGTGGAATCCGCCTAATCAAAACTCCTCAGAAGCATGGAAAATTGTGATTTTCTTGAACTCTAATAACTTTTATGAAAAAGATGTAAGTACTGTTGTCCGAAACGTGACTAAGGGGACATTGCTTTTTTGGCGTGTATAAAAGCGTCTGCAGATACATTCCTCTATGAACAATCGTGCAGAAATATCAGTTCAATGTGCAAAAATTCTTAGGGAAACTGTCCTCACAGGCACTGTCTTAAGAGTCTCTCTGAACGAAAATTCAACTAGAGAAAAATATCTTGGGGAAATCGTCGGAAATTGCCGGAAGCTTGGGAAAAACGAGACATCTAATGGTCATATACTGTATATATATATATTTTTTTTTTTCCAGGCAGGAGACACTTTCTTTATGTTGGCTTGCCTGCCCCAGTTCCAAAAATTCTAGACCCGTGGTCTCCAGTTTGGAGTGAGCGTACCAAATGGGATATCCCTTGCAAATTTCAAGCGGTTAGTTACACACATAGACTATTATTTCAACAAGTTTAGGGTATGAGTTGCTGACACTTTATTAGTATGCTAGATCACAAAAGTTATTTTTTTAATACAGAGGTATTCAGGTTTGCCAGTCACTGTCACGTTTAAAGGGTACTCCGACTATGGAATGTTGGAAGAGCCTGCTCTAGATAGACGCCGGTCATAACGACAACACTAATCAGTGCAGACTTGCCCAAAAATGATCAGTTACAGTACACGCTTCCGCTAGAGTTTTGAACATACGAATGCTGGGAGTGCTTAGTAATAATAAGACCGGACGCACGGTTGTGACTTCAAGACGATTCTGACTACATGACAAACTGACGCACATTGTTAACACTGCGAGACTGCAAACAAGAGCGATACCACTAGTCACAGTAGTTTAGTCATGTCCGGTATTGAGTTTCGATCATTATCTCTAAAATCAGACATATTGCGGGACCGATGGATAACCGTATCATTGCTTGGGAAAGTGCAAACCTATTCAACTGATCACTCTCGACTTCTCCGCGCCACTCCCTATACACGCTGGCACAACTTTAAAGGCTTCCCAGCCTGAGGTGCCATTTTAAAGGGGGGGGGGAGCGGGAGAGAAAGAGGGAGGGAGAAGGGGGAATCCGGGTCACCTTAGTTGGCAGAAAATTGCAGATATGATATTAAATGCCTCTGCGAAGAAGATGAAAGAAGGATCAAAAGCTCCTCATAACGACAATAAAATGTGAAGGAGTTTACATCTTTCACATTCTGCTTTTTCCACAGGCAATCATATTCACCCTTTATTTTTTGCATCGACCGCCAAAGAGTGTATTCAGGCGTATTGTAAAGTACCAGAAGTGTTTGTCAACAACAACAAAAAAAAAAAATCTAAGTTATCCTGTTTAAGGAAGATCGGAGAACTTGGCAAGTCAATAAGTTTAGCAGATAAATGTACCCATGGTGGTATACCACCTACAAAGACAAAGCCCACCACCACCTACTTGTTTTATATTGTAGGTGGTACACTACAATTTGTTCCACCCAGTGAGAGTGAACCATACTGTCACTCCTGTGTCAGGGGTTTCCATGTTTACAGAATGTTCAGTCAGTCTTTGAAATGTGGTCATCTTTGGAGTTAACATGACAGATTCATGTCATAGTAACTAACATCTCGCAGTGTATGTACTAATATCATCTTTTCATTCCCACATAGCCTAGATCTATGGGCAGACCAAGGTGATCAATTTGTGTAATGTATATTCTTGTTGAACTAGACTCTACCCATGCTAACGTTGTACAATCCACCTTTGATTCTTTTTTGAATTTGTACAGTATACATGTGATGTTGTTCTAATTTTAACCTGTTGGACTTCCTGTTTTTGTACAACTCATTTTACTCAACCGTTTATAAACGTTAAACAAAGACTCACTACATATTTTATTTTTCAATGTCCATTAACACTAGCCCTGCAAAGTGTGTTGTAGCCAGTTTTAAGAAAACTCAATGAACTGGTAATTAAAAATAATCTGTTTCAAACAATTTGTCTAATGTTTTATGTCTCTTATCCGTAAGCTCAGCAACAAATACAGCAGAAGTTTATAATAATAGAATGAACAGAACTTTTGTAACTTTCGTTGTTTCAAAACTGGACAGGGAAACAAACTGAAATAATCTAAACTGTATTCACACAATTCATGGATGAACATACAGGTATCACGTTGATGGTGCAACATGCATTACCTATACTACTGATTGCTGGTGTAATGAGTGTTAAATGTGTGCTTGTACCCTTATAAACACTGAGCAAGACGACAGGGATTCAGATTCCATCTGCAACAGCTGGTCCTGTAACAAAAGTGCCTTTGGACTCTCAATGGTCTCAACCAATGTGATACCTTGGCCTTTTGAATTCAAAGATGATAAAACCTGATGAAAGGACCAGTATGCTCCTAAATCTAACACACTTATATCCTTACCACTATACCAAAAATGTATTGGGTGGGTAAAATCATCTTTCACAAGGGGTATTTATCTCTGATCAGCGAACAGCAGGAAAAGAATAACCCCATTTATTAACCAAGGCAAACAGCATTTATTAACCACACTGACCACTTATATTTTAATCTCACATATCACGGGGCGCATTTAGTCACTGAGCAGATATATAAAGATTTGAAAGTCTAGTTTGCTTTGGTTTGTTTGGAGAAAAACATGAGAAAAGCTCTACATCAACAAACAAATTACGAATTTACTCCTTGTGATAAACATAAATATTTAGGGGTTAACTTCAAGAAGGACCAGATGGTAAATTCAGTTATGGGTACGAGTGTAAAGCTTGAACTGGGCCATTAAATGTCAATACAAGGATGCTGGGGAGCAAGAGCCAAGATGTCCCTGAATAGCAGTGGTTTCTATTCATGTTGAAACAGATCTACACTTGAAGATATTACAAAATTCACCAGATCAATTAAATTGATAAAATTGTTTCAAATTTCACTGGTGATCATATAAGAACTCGCAATGTATTTTGGAACAGGGCTAGGTTACAAAAATGATTTTCATAATAAACATGTTTGCATGTCAAGCCACGTTATTTATCTCCATACACCCACAGAACTACACACATCTTGCACATTCAAAACAACTACAGTATAAACAACACAGCATTATACATATGTGCACTAATCTCCTTTTACTGAAATACTGACTCCTGTTAGAGAGTGTATGCACAATTAAAAAACAACCACTTGAGTGATGCACATGACGTGTTCAGTGATATCTACAAACTGTCATGTCACCAACAAATAAAAAGCTCTTCAAAGCAACAGGTTCATCAGTTACGAAAAACAAAACCAACTACATCAATATCAAACCCCATTTGAGCACAAAAATGAGTATAATCAAGCATATGTATAATAGTTTGATGACTTTATGGGATGAAAGATCAAAATGGCATAAGAGATTTATCAGAGGAACTCTTTGAACACAACCATGGCTTCATGCAATTCTCTGCTTAATTTACTCCCATTCAACAGTGCCAACATGCCTTGGATAACACAAAACTTCTGATAAAACACCCTCAAAAGCTTGGTCAGAAGGATGGTTGTATTAAGAGTTGCACTGTATCTTTTAATGCCTATGTGTCTGTTTTTGCATTACCCTTTTCATCCCTAACTTCATCATCTCATTCTAACAATTAAATACTTCTACATGTAACAAGGAGAAACAATTTTCAAAATTGCAGTAGTGATCAGCACTCCTTAAGTTATCGTTTTAGTCAAATTTATCTCTTGTCTATACAAAGCAACTCTGTTGACATAAACATTGCTTGACAAAATTACCTGCTTAACACAACTTCCACTCAACAGTCCAAAAAGCGGACTAGAAAACGTAAAACTTGTAATACATATCTTCTAGAGCTTGTCTGAAAATATCACTGTATTCAAGAAGGAGAGAGAGGCAATTACAAACTGCTTTACACACTACACCTGGCTGATTTGTTATCACCTATGTTAACAGAAAGGATATCATATTTTATGAAATTTAGGTTTAGAACAAAACAGGCTCTTCTGCAACTTTTATCTTAGAATTAGAATGAAGAGGATTAATTCCTCAAAAATCCCTTAGATTTTGAGCTTATCAGGTACATGAATTCTGATACTGTCATTAAAACCAGCCTTTAGTAATGAAAAAAATTACATCATAACTTGTATAGGATCTGACATCAAAACAATCAAGATGCACTGCAGAAAAAAAAAAAAAAAAACAGAAGCAAATGAAATTCACTGCCTTAAAAAATCTGGTTTCATGTCATCAGAACAGGCTGATGTGGACAAGGCTCTTAGTAATGACAATGTCTACATCAACAAACCACCTCAGCCTCACTGAATTAGCATATCGTCACCGTCTCCTAACACTGTCGTAACTGATATTTGGTAGATCTGCATTTACGCCAGTATTAGGGGACGGTGACGATATAGAATCTCCATTAACTTGAGCATAACAAGAAAGCAGATATACATATGCGTAAATGCATTTCAAATATCAGTGGGTACACAAGATACAAATGTTCCAGTCTCATAATAAAGCGATGGAATGCTGCCTTCAGACTGTATAAACATTCATGAACATGATAAATAATATGGTTCACAAGAAGTAATCTTAACATTCTGTCATGCTCATGCAGCATTCACTTACGTCATTTAGTACTGATGATTTGAGTTGTTTGAACTACTATGATCTTCAGTTCATCTTCTGAGCTGTTATAAAAAGGGTGGTTTTCCTTTCTTGCATTACGTTATTTTCAATGCTAAACCACATCAGATTCACTATTTTGCCTTGGACAGCATATCTAGAATGCTAAATGCTCAAAAAGTGACTAAGACAATGATGGACTAAGCACTGTGAATAATTCTGCTGTTTATCCTCATGCCACATTTTGGAACTTGATGGCGATGGGGAGTTCAATTAAGCAGGACAAGATTTGCAGAAGTTCTAAAAATGCAAAAACTATTTGAATGATAGCATCCCATCCAGTCTAAAGTTTTTGCCAATGTATTTTGAATTATAAAAAAACAACATGACCACCACCCCACTCCCCCTCAACAACAACAAAAAAAATCACATATGCATAATGACAAATATAAGAAAATCCTTCCTCTGCCTCAGCTTTCCTGGACTGATAAAGACCTATGCTGCAGCAATTTTAATTCTCCAAATGTAATGCCCAAAGCAGAGGCAAATGTTAAGAAATGCGTGAGGAACTTGACAAGTCCCATTCCATCTGTATTGCCAAAATATAATGAGCTTTTGTACTGCTACGATAGGTGTAAAGAGTCTGCTTGCTTGGGGCAGCCTATTTGTGTAATGTAACGTTATAAAAACTGATATCAGAATGTCCAATTACCTACTGATATTGCCCTTGCTTTATAAGAGATTTATAAGATAATTTTATCTTACACGTGAACAAAATTTCAAGACCTCTTCTATATCAATATCACTGTCACCCCAAAATGTTACAGATTACTGAAATTATGATCTTGCTTCACATATGGATGATGAATACTGCAAACAATCACTAAGAACTTCTGACAAATCTTTAACCAGCCAAAGATCATTTCAATACTGGAAATAATATGCAGCATGTGACTCACTTTAAGCCCAACAATGTGTACAAAGATACTGAAAAAAATTTGTATAAATGACACATTAATTATAAAGCCATAAATTTAATGCAGAATATATTTTCTCTAAGGTCATTTAAAACATGGGTTTAGTGCTTTCATACAGCTGGAAATTTGTCTCTTTAAATGAAGAGCACATGGAAAATGAAGACCTCTGCTCTTTCTATTTGGAGATTATGTTGGTAAAATGATGCAATTACAACCATCTCAAAAGACATGGCAGACAGTGTATACACTGACATCTTGTCACACTGGTGTAGTTTAGTTTACAGATACTTCTTTGGCTTAATTGATCCTATAAAATCAAGTGTATTTTCTTCTGTTGGTTCCATTCACTACTAAAACTGAGCTTGTCTTGGGATGCATGAACTTCAAAAGATTGGAACTGTATAAAAACATTGCAGGAATCCATGAAACTTCATGAATAACCTCACCAAGTGATAATAACAGTGAAAGCAGAACTACAGTATATGCAATCATCTATTATCTTCTCTTTATCAATTAAAAAAAAAAACAACAAAAAAAAACCCTTATTGTTATCAAATTATGTAAATCCCTGTCTGAAACAAAAGGAAGCCTGCAAAGAGAAATGCACCTCAGTGTTGATTCATGGATATTCTTTTCACACTCATGCTCCATAGTTTGAGGACATCTCTCACCCTCTATTTCAGAAGAATGAAACGAGAGTATTTACAAATTTGAGCCATTTGTTCTTAAACCAAGACAAACTTTGTCTCCTCTCTACAACTACATACTACTCATTTAAATGTTGTTTATCCATCTGTTAAAAGCTAAAACAAATACAACTCACAAATACATGTAGTGTCACTAACTTAATTCTGGAAAAACAAAAGTGTTTATAATACACTGGTTTGATAGAAATGGCAGGGAAAGGTCACCACTCTGACAGAGTCAAGTCAATTACGTCATTTTTTCAAATACTATTATTAACCTGAGAAGAGAATATTAACTGTGTACTGGATGTAGATGACAGAAAATATAAAGTACAGTCGACTCCGCTTAATCGCCTTTTCCGCTTAATCGCCTCGTTTCCCAGGGAACCGAATTTTTTCTATATAAAAGTCACTGGATAATCGCCTCTCACTCCGGATGATCGACCACTCTTCAGCGCCCCTGAATCCAAAGATCAGCCGTTGAAGCGTTACAACTGACAAACAAATAATGTACACACACGGTTTAACAGTGCGACGGATGGCAGACCGGTTGACTGAGTGACAACTGCCACCGCGAAGTAGGTGTGATAAGCTTTTCCTCTCCACCTCCCCTCCGAGGCCGAAATTACTTCCTCCGCTTAATCGCCGCTCCGCTTAATCGACCACTTTTTCCGTGATCCCGAGAATGGGCGATTAAGCGGAGTCGACTGTATTTCCCAAATAGTGGATTTCCAATATTCCAAGTGGACCATAAAAATTTACTTAATTTGAATTCCAATAGCTTCAAGAGTTACAATGAAACCAGGATAAAATTTCAGCATATTAAAGATAGATGTAATCTATAAATGGTGCTGATTTCATATAGGTAGGCACCAAACTTTTGTCAAAGCAAAAAACTTAAAATCACATGTCAAGATATAACATGCAAGGCATAAGGTTTACGATGCACTACAACACGTATGTTGTTGTTAGATGTGTTTTTAATTTTTCAGCTGTAACATATACTCTAATAATACTTTTGAAAATTTGCAACTTGTGCGAACAATATCCAGATTCTGATGGGCATCAAATTTCAACTGTACAGTATTTGAATGACTGACATTTCGAAATATGGCATCTCTCGTCATTACAAAATTGCAGTGTTTGTGTCTTACTGTTTAGTTATTATGGACAAAAATTCCGTGACTCAGGCTTCTGCAAGATTTTGTACATATTTACTGGGTGGTAAGAACGTGTTTGTCTGTCTCAGACAATGCTGTAACTAAAACTGGATACATAAACTCCTACCCATGATAGAATGATGGCTGAACTGACTGCAGAAACTAACCATTTGACTGAAGACGACAGCTGTATAATTGGTCACTGGGGTGGTTTATAGTCTGATTTCACTTGAATCTAAAACTTAACTTTCCCAGTGGTTAATTTTTTCGCTTTAACCACTAAACTATATCACATCAAATTTGCTACCTATCTAAGACTGCTTAAATCCACTGTGTACATATGGAATTGGTAAGGTTACATTGATAAACAGCAAATCAACAATTCCAGCAGTTTTGACCTGGAGATGTCAATATGTAACCTTGGTTCAAAATATAAAAAAAAGGCCCCACTAAAAGTTTCACAGCACTCTCTGCAAATCTTTGCCAGTTTGCTAACTTTTTAAACTTCCACTAACAATCACTGCTATCCACAAAGTCAAATATTTCGTGAATTTGTAATGTAAATTATTGGCTGATGTACAAAAAACAAGTCCAACAAATATTAGAAGCATCAAATTCTGACATAACCAAAAATAACAGGACTATTTTTTACCAGTAGGGAGACATAAAGAAGAAAAAACATCAAAACGAAAAATAATTGGTGTAAATTAAGAGAACTGAGAGAAACAAGAAATAAATAGGTGACTGGCACCAAGATAAATAACAATATACACATAGGAAGGGGATGAAGAGAGGGAGGGAAAGAGAGAGGGGAGAAGAGAGAGAGAGGGGAGAAGAGAGAGGGAGGGAAAGAGAAGGGGAAAGGAAAGGAGGGAAAGAGAGAGAGAGAGAGAGAGGAGGGACAGACAGAAACAATGTATGAAAAAACGAAGAATGGACAGGGATGAATAGAGAACAAAACAGCAGAGCAGAGGCAGATGTGTTCAAGTTCACTTGGGCACTATGGAGGAAGGGAGATAATCAAGGATATATGAATAGTCACGAGTGATATATACTGTAGTGTAATTATTATGCTAACCTGCAGCAGCCAATCACCCTGTGGTTGTGATCTGGCTTCTGCTTCATATGGCAAAGCCACAAGATCTGACTTCACAAAAAAATAATCATCTGTGTGTATGAGATTGTCATGTCCTTGCTTACAACACAGACAAAAAGGGAAATGGGATATAAGCAACGGTAACACAAGACAAAGTGGTCAAGATACCAACTACCATCAGTCCCGTTTAGGTAAGAAACCCTATTTGGAGGAATGTATGTCCTGCAGCAAGTCAAAAGTCTAGCAAGGCTAGAGTCACTTTTTGACCACATTATTGGTTTGATATGCAAGCCCAGCCTGTGTAATGTCATAGGTGATAAACAGTTTTGACAAAGTATTATTCAAGCCCAAACTATAGTTGTTTGAACTGACAGGGAGTCATCCCCTGCAATGGAAAAAATTCTGACAAAGTCATGATTGAAGAACAATATTTCACTATACTTCATATCTAATCCTCCTAACAAAAACCAAAATTTATCGACAATCATTAACCATTTTGCCCATAAAAACAAAATGTTTGTGTACGGATATGATTTCGTTTCATTTTCTGTAACAAGCAAAAATTCACCACAAGATAGCCGTGTGCACCTGTCAAGTCAGATGACCCAGTCTCGGATCATAAGCCTCACTTTTGACTGGTAGCAAGACATATGTCCTGCATATAAAATCATTCTTAAATGTCATACTCTCAGAATTTCTGCCACTGTGCGTGAATGACCCCTTCAAGTAATGGTCCAAATGTGAGCTCAAAATTTTTTTATTATCTAATCCGTGAATAGCTGAAGTGCAGCCTATTTATGCCAATATATAACAATCAGAACAAATATTGTGGAAGATTCCAAACGTAGATAGGTTGATATTAGGACATACATGTATAAAATATGCTTTCATATGATACCACCAGAAATTTGATATGACATGGTCAAACAGTGATTTGAGCCTCATATTCACAGGCAGCAAGACATACATACTTGACAGGAAGTCTTCCAACAGGGCAGCCTAGCCTAGAGGAACACTGCAAATCAACCAATCAAGCATTCTCCACAATGTAACTGACCTTCACACACAGAGTTAGGAGTCAAAGAATGAATTCTGAATAAAGGTATCCAGATTATCAAATAAACTGCTGTCCAGCAATCCAGAGGAATTGGTTGGAACTTGCAGGGTCAGATCGTGTGACAACTGTGACTCATGGGCAGGGGTAGCAGCAGAGGAGGATGGAGGGAGGGGCTGGTTTCCTGCAGGCGGAGTACAAGTGAGAGCCAGGAAGTGAGAGAGGGTATGGGAGTTTGGGGAATGGTTCAGCAAGCTGGTTGGGCTACTGGAGTCGAGGTTAGGTTGTGAAAGAATTGGAGGCTCTGGGTGTGAGGGACTGACATGAAAAGGACTGGTGGTCCGTGCCAGTGTGGTGATAGCTGTAGATGATGGTGAAGTATGCAGAGATGGCATGAAAGACATAACTGATGTATCCCCCACTGATTTCAAAACTGGGTACATAAGGTCTGATGGTGACAGGGCACTGGCTGATGAAAGAAGCAAAGGTGGGGATGAAGCAAGATGACTGAGGCCAGCTGATGCCGATGGTGGTGTAAGTGACAATGATGATGTGAATACTGGCAGTGAAGATGTTGCTATCACGTTTGGGCTCAGCTTGCATTGTGCTTGGCTGGACAGCTGACTTGTGATACTCAAGCCATATGACTGACCAGGTTCTGCCTGCGTGTATTTCATAAACAGTGTTTCAAAATCCAATGGAGGTGGATCCTCTGAGTTTGGGCTTGATGTTGACTGACCCGTGCTTGAGGATGAGATGGAATAGTTTGTCCCACAGGGAGGTGTAACAAGCAGGTGCGGAATCTCGGTTTGGTAAATGCTGGTTGATGTACCAGCACTGGTGTGTGTGTCATTGAAAGATCTGTCATCATGATTTACATAAGAGGTGTTACTTCTAATAATCCCCCTTTCTCTGCGAGGTGAAATTTCAGTCCTTAGGGGAACATGGACTTGTTTCCTGCGAGACTTCACTTTATGAGATGGCGGCTGTGGAACACTAAGGGTGACTGATTGTGCTATTGATGGCTTTTTGTTAGGTGGAGACAGCTGCTCAGACGAAGATAAGATGGAGGGATGTGTGATTACTGAACTGAACGTGCTGAGATCACCTGCTGACAAAGATTCTCTCTGTGTGCTTAGTGCTTTTGAGAATACTATTCTGCTTGCAGAGAGAGGCTGAGACACTGCTGTTACATCAAGCAGTCTGTTCTGCCGGGTGTCTTGTTTAGTAAGCCAATGTGCAGAAAACCCTGAAGTTACATCAGAGGCTGCATCATGAATCACTACCTCCGGTATTTCTGTCTTCAGGTCCCCAGTTTCAAAGTTGACTGGAAAGAGGCGACTAGTGAAAGACTTTGCTGTGGCCTTGAGAGTTTGAACTGCATCAATACCGTCTTGCCTGGTATGCTGGTTACTTAAGGTAGTGGTCTGTTCACATGCTTTGATGGTCTGGGGTTCTCTTTCACTATGAGCAATGTCTGCAATGTCAATATGCTGAAAGAGTTGATGGTTATCTAAGCTGGTAAAATCTTGGAGAACTAAACTGGATCCCACAAGGGTCGCTGAAGCACTGTCATATGCAATCCCTGTAGCTGAGGGATGTGGAAAAGAATTTATCATTTGTGCTGTCACGACTGTAGTATAAGGCAATTTCTCTTGTGGTACCTCACAACTTGTCTCTGAATCAGCAGTGTCATGTATCTGCGGACAGCTGACCATCTCTGTAACCTGTAGGGGACTGTTTAAGAGCTCAGCATCACTATCCCCACAATCCTGCCAAGCTTGCTGCCATGCCTGCTCTATTAGAGATGATGTTGGAGCTGAGTCTGGCCTGATGTGTACTGGTCTCTGAGGAGTGTGGGAAAAGTCTGAGGACTGAGAAATTTGTTGATGCCCATCATCATCATCTTCCTGTAACATTTTCCCAATTGTCTCTGCAGCTTTGTTGTCTTCTTTCAGAACTGATGCCAGATTAAGCACTGGCCCTCTTCTGCTGTTGAAACTTTTGCCACCTCTGTGTTGTTGTCTTAAATGTAGATTTGTATTTGCAACATCAAATGATTTGGATCTCTGAATCTTATCAATTAATTTACAAATCCTTTTTCCCCTTACGGATGGCTGCAGGGAGACATTTGGTGGGTTCTGATCTCCTAAAGGACCACACTCTCTGGTAAAATGCTGAGAAACAAGAGAAGAATCTGAATGAAGGTCTACACAATTTGCCTGCTGCTGCTTCAAGTAGAAAACAATCTTCTTTTGTTTCAGCTTCCTGTTCTCGTGAATTTGTATATCCACAGGTTCCAGCGTGTAATCTTGACTGCATGAATCTTGAGAGAATGAACCTGGCCTTTTCATGCTTGTTGATCTACTAAATGTTTGAGAAGCCAAATTCTTCAGAACGGGTTGAAAATCTTCCTGCCGTTGATTCATTTCTCTCTTCTTCATGGGATCATTCAAGGAATTGCTGGTGGTTTCCAGTGATATAGTTTTACTAATGGACCTTTGTAATACACTGGCAGCTTTGTGCTGAGGTCTTGCTGACTGAGGATGCAGGAGGGATGATGATGGCTTTGGCAAAAATGTTTGGTGGTTTTGCAGGTGATCCTGATATGTATATTGCTGCTGAGAGTAGGTATTATGTGGTTGAAGCATCTGATTCTGTTCTTCCTGACATGGGCGAATTTTTATAGGTTCATGTTGCTGCAATGGTCGTTGCAACTGTTGCTGCTGATGTGGTGTCTGCATAGGTATCTGAGGTAACCCTACATGACTAGAAGACTCCTGATGCATCATCTGGAGAGGCTGGGTCTGTATCTGCTGCCCTGTTACACCAGACCCATAGGGTGCTAGGGAGATCGGTACCAGAGCATAAGGCACAGACTTTGGGAGAATGGGTTGTGGACCTGGAATGGAATGGAAAGCAGGGTCAGATCTAATGTCAGTGATAAAAGATATGAAGTAGGCATACATAACTTTCCATAAAAAAAAAATATTTGTCATAGAGAGCAGCTTAATATCATACGCATAGGTTAATTTCTGTTTGACCAAGACATAAAGAAATCTACACTTTCTTGTTCCAAAGTTCAAGTAAGTGTATCTTCTTGGTCACAGGCTTGCCATACAGCCATTTTTAAATGACAAATTGTTATTCAAAGTAAAGGAAAGCTATATAATCACATGGCCTGCCACAAACCTTTGAAAAGCCTTTATCAAATTTCAGATTACCAATTAGCAGTTGCCTTGAACAGTGTCCCATCTTATTTAGCAAACTAATTTGGAATCTTAAAGAGGGTAATCATGTTAAATATTTTTTATGCAACCTGGGCACCTCTGCAGATGTTAGCGGCATATACTGTCAACTGTCACTCGTTAATCCACACTCCGGGAAACCAGAAACCATGCTTAACATAATGCACTGTGTGGGAATGCTTTATACAATTTTATTGACAATCTAGAAATTTGTGCTTTCAAATCCGAACATGAAAACTGGGAATGCCTATGTATATTTGTTATACTTCTTATTGACAATCTGAAAGAAAGTCAAAAGAACCACTGCTTGATTACATGTCAATAGTCTCTATGTAATCCATTCACAATTTAGGGGAAAAAAAAACCTACTTTTCAAGTCTGAGGTAACAGGGTAGGCAGTCTCTGTCTGATTACTGATATCACCCAATCTTCTTTATTTTATGTCATGGGTTGGTCAGCGTTGACTCCCATCATGCATTGCCCCTACATGTAACACCAAACTAACAAAAGGCCACAAGTATGAGGTATGTTATGTCAATAAGCTGTCGGGATTAGGGTGGAATTCGGTAGATAACTGAACTCATGTCTTCATGAAACAAGACATTAGACTGTAACTCATTTTGTCTCTGTTGACTGGATTGTATTTTGTTTAGCTTCTGAGCCAACATTATTCCTCACAAAGCAACTTTATAGTACAATAACCCAGATTGCAACTTTCTTGGCTCACTGAGGAATATAGGGCTGTTCATATGCCACATGCATTTATTACTAGTATCAAAAGTTTTCAGATTATTGGGTCAAGCCATTCATTCAGCAGAAACCAGATGAAGTCTTTTCAGATTATTCTGTAGTTTATCATATAAATGAATAAGGCAACTCAACATCTCTGTTTAAAGTCTTAGTGCTCAGCATGATCCAGTGACACTTACCAACTCTGCGTGATTTTTTCACAGTTGCAGCCGGAACTTTAGGCCCAACTGGTTGTTTTACAACTGAAAATGAAAGAGTAATACATTCTATTAAGCATCAACAAATGAAACATTCCTACTGCTGCAGTCACCTTTCAATAAGCAAATGTGATAAAATGCGATAGGTAACTAAGGAAATAAAAGAAAAATCAAAATCAGTACATTATATTATATGATGCTTTTTACAACACTGATCTTCACTATCAAGGTAGTACCACTGAATCTAATCCTTTGACCCCATACCCTTATCCAAAAGTTGTGAATCTACAAATGCAACATGTTTGAAAACTGGCATCAGCTGATAAAAAAATTTTAATAGTTTTGAACACTATGAGTCTGGATCTCTGTCTACAACAGGAACTGTTTCACATTCTTACTGTTACATCATTCACTAAAAGGCACTTCCTTTTTGCCATATACAGTGGACCCCCTGATTTAAGACAGTGGCCCTCTCTGATTTAAGACCTTCCTTTTTGCACGAGGAAAA
The DNA here is from genome assembly GCA_033807755.1 of Ellobium chinense. Classification (NCBI taxonomy): domain Eukaryota; kingdom Metazoa; phylum Mollusca; class Gastropoda; order Ellobiida; family Ellobiidae; genus Ellobium; species Ellobium chinense. The sequence goes on from JAWQUT010000193.1 coordinate 289,789, forward strand.
GGTCTTAAATGAGGGGTGGTCTTAAAAGAGGGATTTAGATGAGGAATATGACAGAAAGCACATTTGAGGACTGTGATATCTTTCATTTCTAAGATATTGCAGAAAACTTAATACACACATATACAAACACTGTGGGAACTAATAAATCCAAAAATAACACAAACTGGGAAAAAGAATATGCATCCGAGCCTGGCAATCAAAGCAATTTACTTTCGCAGATAAACAGAAAACACACAAAGTTAGACTATTTCTTTTTAAAAAAAGAGTCAATTTTTGTTTGCTTGCTGGTCTAAGAAGCAAAGGATGCCTGGACTTCAGCTTGATACTGCGAGAATATCTGAGTCCATTTGCCAAGTCCATTTTGGGCACTAAAGACCACCAAGTCCTGTGCGTATTGCATGGCAGTCTTGTGGTCAAGATGAGGCCTTGACTGGGTTGATGCTTCGGCCTCCTCAGCTTCCTCCTCCACTTTCTCATCCTCCTCTGCCAGCATACTTCCAACTGAGGGCAGATCAGGATCAGATCGTCACCGTCTCCTAACACTGTCGTAACTGATTTTTGGTAGATTTGCATTTACGACAGTATTAGGGGACGGTGACGAGATATAGGCTCTGAGTCATCACAGCCCACAAACTCCTCTAAACTAATGGCACTTGACAACAGTCTGCCAAACTCAGAACCGTCAGAGGCACTTTCCTCGATCTCAAACTGCGGATCAGTGGTCAAGGGGTAGGCTGAGGAATAGGAATAAAAAACAGACTGATAGAACTTAGGTTTTGATAGAAATCATACATAAATGCTGAGGAAGAAGAATTGTTTTGTTTTTGTTTTTTTACAGTAACATACACACACACACAACACAGCCAATGCTTTTCTGTCACTTCTGAACACAGCTATCCCTGATCCGTGCAAGTCACTATCTAACACACAATTATCCATCAGTCAGCATTCCTATCCCCGTAATCCAGTTACACATTTTTTATTTCAATCTAAATATGGAAATGTGATTTGGCTTTCTATATTAAATAATAATATTGGGAAAATTATGACAACAGCAGGACTGGACTTACCATCAGTGAATCCACATTTTGCAAAGCATTTGCGGATGGTGTCTTCTTTAAGCAGCTCCAATGAGGACTTCCACCAAAGGACTGCATCAAGCAGAGCAATGGAGCCAGCCAGCTCTGGTCCTCTTGCCGTTGAGTCTTGATCCATGGGAAACAAGACATGCCTAAGGAGTCTGTTGCGATAGTTAAGCTTCAGGGCTTGAATAACCCCAGCATCACAAGGCTGAAGCTTGGTGGTGGTATTGGCAGGCAACATGACAAATTTAATATTGCTCAGCTCAAGTGGTGGGTGGGCTGGACAATTGTCCACAAACATGAGGATCTTCCTGTCCTGCAATTTCATTTTATTGTTCAGCCTCTTCGCCCAGTCAGTAAAAAGCTCTTTCGTCATCCAAGCTTTTCTATTGTGCTGGTAATTGATACCTAGCTCCTGCATGCTAACCCCTTGAAAACAACATGACTTGGTGCTTTTTCCAATGATCAGGGGCTGCAATTTCTCACCTGCAGCACTGACTACCACAAGTGTAGTGATTCTGCATTTTTGAAGTTTTACACCTGATGTGCTGTCCCACTTTATCATCACTGATTTGTTGGGCAACATTCTGTAAAACAATCCAGTTTCATCAGCGTTCAAAATGTCACCAATTGCATTGCCAGCACAGATTGTTTCTAAGTGCTTTTTTCAGGCTGCTACTGTATCTTCGTTCACATCAGCACTTTCCCCACAAAGTGTGGCACATTTCACATTATAGCGCTTTTGCCACCTGTCAAGCCAGCCATTTGAACCACATCCAAGCTCTGTGGTAATAAGTACTGCCTTCTCCTGGATGAGCTTGCCAGTCACAGGAATGTTTCTTGCTCTAGCCGAGCAAAACCAGTCCCACACTTTCATGTTGACTTCATCATATGGACACTTTCTGACCTTCCCATATTTTCTACCTGCATTTTCCCCACTCTCCCACCTCCTGGTGATTTCTGCCTGATCTTTGATGATGTTTTGGATTTGGGTCTTTCCTACTCCAAGAGATTCTGCTATGTGAATTGCTGACTCTCCTTTTCTGCTCCTCTCTACAACTTTCATTCTCTCTTCTAGAGTAATGCTTTTCGTTTATGAGTAGGCATGGTCAATGATGCCATCTCGCACAGATAACGAAGCAAATCTGATTACGGCAGATAAGGTAAATGCAACAAATAGGAGGAGCACGGTAAGTTAAACTGAACGATCTGCACAGAGCTGGGAAAGCAAAAGAAGCACAGTGAAGTCAATCAAATAGAGCACAGTAAGAACTCACGAGGAGCACAGTAAATGCTAGGTCTATAGCCCATACACTGTACTCGCACTGAAGAGCTCCACAACACAGTGCTTTATTGTTACCAGATCAAGAGAGTTCGCTCATGTCTCGACCACGACGAGATCTCCCGGCATTGTGCAGTGGATGCAACGATCCTGGCCACAGATTACATCGTAATATTAGGTATTCGATTGTTGTTTATTTGAAATCTACGCAGTCACAGCTTACAGAATGGCGGGTGGAAGGTTGGATGGTCGTAAGAAATGAAAATTAGTCTGTCGCAAGTCGCGTTTGAGAGGGAGTCGCTTATGAGGGGTCATTCTTAGAGTGAACTGCATCCGTCACGACAGAGTAGGTCGTAAACGGCGGGAGGTTGTTTATGAGGGGTCTTAAATCAGGGGGTCCACTGTACTTTGTTTTTCCAAAACCTTCCTGCAGATTGCCATCTCTGATCCTTAAACAGTTCCAAACACATCTGTTGGATTCCTTGCTCTGGTCCTAAATATCACAATATATGATGCCCAACAGTTCCTCAGTGCAAAAACAAAACTAGTCTGCGGATGACTTACCTGGTGGTTTGGGCAATCTGTGGATAAATTTTTTAGCACCCTCCACCATTTTCCATTTCCCTCCATGCTTCTTCTCCTCCACCTTCATGAAGTCTTGGTGCAGTGACAAGTTGTGCCGTATTGAGCTCTGTCAAGATGATATAGAGGTAAATTCAGTGGTACTTTTAACAAAGTTATGGATAGGAAACTTGCCTATAATTATTCTTTGTGGCCAGGGATAGACCAACAGGCAATTATTTTACGATCAACAATTTGCTTGAAAGGTCAAGGTTGAATTCTCCACAACACAGCTGCAATACCTCACCACAAATAAATAGATATATTAAATCATAAATGATCTACAATTCAAAACAAAATTCACACATGGCTAAAAAATCTCTAATATGGCATAATCAACAGGTAATTCTGCTTTCGAATGCAGCAATTATTATAGAAAGCAGCTGCTGAGTCACCTATTTACTTTTGACAATAAATTTGTCATTACATTGAAATTATTAAGCAGTATATTCACAGAAATAAGAACATACCAAATTTCACACACACGAACACACAAAATTAGCAGTGTCCAGAATATCATGTGATGAAATGATGCTACTGCAATTAAAAATTTCTGTGAGTTATAATCCCCTGATCCTTGCAATCTTTGATATAGCTTTTCCTGAGAGAAAAAATTTGACTTACAAGTTACAAGCTCAAACAGTGATACATCTCCATTTTTTTAATAAATTTCTCCAGCTGTGATTCAAGGGAGCTTCAAAATTCACTCCCAAGGTGAATTTTGGTTCTGAGATGACAACAAAATCATGACAGCAACTAGACAAATTAAATCTGAGGTCCAAAACTCTTCAAAATCCCAAGCCTAGAAGCAATACTGCATTTTAGGAATATTAACTAGAAATCATTTTTGTGTGTCACACTTTGTAATTTCAAACTGCATTTAGATTTTAATGTCAAATAGAATGATTAGTGATCATGATAATGGCAAACACTCTGTCCTATATATACACATAGGACACAACAGTTCACAAACAGTTCACCTTCCAGCTTTGCTTTGCCTTGTGCTTGAAGTAGGGAAAGTGTTCTTCAATCCATGCAAGGATTTCTCTCAGGGTCATCTGCCCATCCTCAGATTCCTTCATAGCCATCTTGATGAGGTCCATGTATGAATGATTAGGCCGTTCAAGTTCTGGTACAACAGGCTGGGGAAAATATTAAAACAGCATCAGCAAATGTTCAACACCTCAGGAAAACAGAAAAGTTATTGAAGCACTGCATCTATTGGAAAGCTGGGTAACTGGTAAAACAGATGAAATGGTGCTTACATTCACAGCATACCACCAGTGTTTACATAAAATGATAAGCTCTCATAAATACCTCCTTGTAACCAACTGGTTGATAGCATTTGTTAAGCTGCAGTTCTTCCAAAGCTTTCCGTTTCTGTGGACTGTCAAAAGCCAGCACATTCTGGAAGGTATTGTTTGCTCTAGAGAGCCCCACGTCTCCCATTGGTGGTGCCATTATCACTGGCAGTGGTGTCATGGATGGAAACTGCTTCAGTGGTGGTGGGTCCACTGCAGTACAGCAAAGGACAAAAGGAAATAATTACACATTTACTGGTATAGACTCATATTTATTCAGTTTCACTTAATGGCAATACTATGCAGAAAACAATAACAACTGAAAACAAATGACACTACCACTAATTAGTCAGTTGCACCCTCTGCTTTTAATTTATCATAACTCTCCCCATGCTTCCACTTAGTTATCGTAAGTCAAGCCAGCTTTACAAGAATAACACCTATACAAGAAGCATGCCTTGTAATAATGAAATATCACTTGAAATTTAGAGGCACTTTACCCACAACTATGTGATCGGTTAAACTAAACGGAAATACTCAATTACTGAAATTAATATCACACCAACACTAACAGGCTGACTACCAAACACCGCTATCACTTTTCAATTAAAACACTATTATTACCCCCTACCTCAAGCTACATGAACCAAGATACTGAAATCATCTCAAGAACTTGAGTGTTCATGTGTTCCCTTAATCAGCACCACTAGCACATAAGAGATAGACCCAAACATTGATATCTAAATGATGATATGCAAAGAGATGCCACCTTGACTGGCCCACAACTACTTGACTTCCCAGGCCATGGAGCCTGGAATTGTAACTCAAATTATTCCAATTCTTAAAATCTGTTATTTGTGTTATCGGCACCAGGTTTAACTCAAAGATGAAAACAGATAGGTTTGCAATCAATGTGAATTACTTGATACTAAAGATTCACTTAACATGGCTATTTTTCTGATTTTTTTCCAAAACACTGGATGCACCAAATAACCTCAAATGTGTCTGATGACTGAATCCATGAATCCAGGAACTTTAAATGTCAACAGGTCTTTCAAATGAAAATCATGTTCCTGCCATAACAGTAGCATCCATGCTTGAATTGAACCTTACCTACCAATTTCAGTAATTACCAAAATAATTGTGAAATCGATTATGTGATCATGAATTTACACGTTCCTGAGCACTGTCTCACCTCCAGTGATCTGGACTTCATCAGAAGAAGGCGTTCCCTGAATGGATGTAGACTGATTGGGTGGGGTCGTGAATAGAGGCTGCACCGTGTCCCCAACAGTATAGGCCTCTAACCACTGCACTGATTCTAGAGATGTGTCTAGTGGAGATTCATTCTCTTGCCATACAATGTCACCTTCATCTGATAAAACCAGGTTACAGAATATTAGTCTGAGAGGGTATACAATTATGATAATTTGTCCTGATTGTCTCTCTGAACTCCCTATTAGTATGCCAAAGTCAGAACAGTATAAAGTATAATCAGCAGGATCATAATCCATATATGCTAAAGATAGATGGTTGCCCAAATGTGAACAATATGATATTAAAGGAAAACACATTACTTCTGCTAATTTATGGGTATGAAGATGCCAACTGTACTTGGCATAGAAGTAAACAATTTTACATGGTCCATATAAAATCAGAGAATTATTGACCATGGAAAGGAGAGAAAGGGCTTGGATTGTAGTTTAAAAAGGCTTAGACACTTTTGAAGACTCAGAAGTGAGGAAGATTTACCAGTTAAATGTAAATGGTGTTGAGTTTACATGGTATGTATGGTTATCCTGTTTACTGCTTTAAAAGGCCTAAATTCTTATGCTTCTTAGACAGGTTTATGTGTGGCAAAGAGACACATTTATCATGACCTGTAGCTAACACTGAATCACAGACAGACATGTCTGTACGACTTTGTATATGTATGAAAACAAAAAAAGAAACAAGACATCAACCTACAGCACTGTCTAAATAGACACATTCTTCAATACAGCATCTTATGGTGAATCTGGTTTCAAGTTGCACTGAGCTTAATGTTAAAAAAAAAAAAAAAAGACTGCAATGACGGGGCTCATAGAGTACAATTTCTTGTTTACAATTCACTTAACGAAAAAAGAAAAAAAATCCTCTAAAACTTAAAACACAACCTAGTCTGTATCTCACCTGTATTCACAACTTGGTTCAGTCCATGTGGTATCAAGGTCTGCCCTTTCTTCCTGCCAGTATCTATACGAGAACTTCTTGGAGTGTGTGATGATGTAGGTGATGCTGATGATGATGAAGACAATGCTGCCTCTGCATTCTCAAAGCTCGGGGTGCAAAATCCAGAGTCTGGGGTGGTGGCCGTCAAATTCTTGATGCTTGATGTCCTCAAGTCTGTCACCAGCAAAGCAGAGGGTATGGAGCGTGGTGTGGATGTGAACAGAGGACTGTGAAACTTCTCTGAGGCCACCTGACTAAAGGGAATGTTGATTGTCTTGTGCTTCACGAACTTTACTTCATGACCGACTGTACAACACCTTGCCTCATTCAATGAACCTGGTAAATTTTTATTACGAATGGGCATGGTTGCTTTCAGCTGCATTAATTTCTTTGTGCTCTGAGTGGTGTGCATATCCGGTGCTTTGGACACTCTCAAATCATCTGCTGCAACTGTAAATTCAACTACTGGCCTGTTTCCTGCAAGAGTGAAGCTCTGTGATTTATATAAAACAGGCCTTGTTCGAGATGTAATGACTGATGTATTCCTTGAGTCCAAAGATTGACAGGCTGAGTCAGGAGTAATGACAGCTTGTGTGTCATCCATAACAGTGCGATTTCTGTCACCCTCTTGTAAGACATAAGGTATACTGACAAGCCTACCAGATCCCCCATGATGTTGTGTGACTAAATGATTAGATGTCACACATTCAGGTGCATTGTCTGAAATGTCATCTTGTCTTATTACTAGGATGTTTATGACATTTTCTTCCCCATTATTCACAGCCTGACCCTGCCTTGTGTGGTTCATCCTTCACCTTCACTAGTCTGCATTTGTCAGAAAGGAGTGCCAATCACTCAGCCAGATGTACCTGCAAGATAATGTTTTGTAAGTTCTTGAATTAGTTAACCGTTAAAGTACATGCCAGGGACTCTCATTCCTGCTCCCCCACCCACTCCTCAAGATGGGAGCAATGGGCCACATATTGAAGAGTATTAGCAAACAGTGTTACTAAGCAAACACTGCACAAAAACCTGACAAGCTCATTTGTCGACTGTTGTGTACCTCATCTTAAGAAATAAGAGAAAGATTTATAATTTTATATTATCCAAAATTACAACTGTTCTTTGACAAAACTAACAATTTCATGGATTACTTCAAAATGATGGATGGAGCAAGAAACAATCAATACATCAGTAAAAACACACTCAGGTAAAATGCCATGATATCCCCTAATTTGCTGAAACAAAAATTTTTCTTGGGTCTAATTACTCTGGATTATCTTCTGTCAGAAAGTGACATTTTTTAAGATTTACGTCTGTCATTCTAAATAACCTAGGCAGGAAAAAAATATGAATAACATTGTACACCATTTGTCAATTTCTGTCTTTTTATCTACTCAGTCTTAGCTTTATCACAGAAAATTATTTAGATCAGTACTCAACAAAGTTTTAATTTTAAGCATACATAAGACATCTAAATGCTCTTGATCTATAAATATCTCCCTGTGGTCTATATGTAGATGAATACTACAATTCTTTCTCCAACCTCAATCCCAACACTTTCAGTTGCAGGCAATATTCTGGATCGAGAGCTAGTAAAAGACTAGACAAAATAAGGCCTACTAGATTGACTCTTAAATTTTTTGCACAATTTCTCAGAATATAAGTTGGTGGACCAAACTACTTTTAGCACCATACCAATCTACATGCCTTGGTATTCCTGAAAAGATCAAATCCCTCCTGAAGTTTTTATTAGAGGAGAGCATAGTTTTTTATATTATAAATCTAAAATCCTGATTTCTACCAATATTTAACAAGGATTCACATCAAAGTATAGAACATTGATGAGGGGAGAAACCATCCAATTAATGTGTCTCTTGTCTTCTGCACTCTTTGGTCATATTACAACATTGGATAAATGACGGCATATCTTGATCCAGTAAATCAGCTGTTCTCTGCATATCAGCCACCAAGCCCAATGGCCCCTAACTGGATTTCAAAGGTGATCTCTACTGACCAGACCTGTCTGCAGCTCTCCAAATGTGGTATTCTTACAAGGAATCAAGAAGTGGCCAGGGCTGCTCCCTTCCATGCTCACAGAATGGAATTTCACATACTATTTTAGTGGAAATGGGCTCTGAAGATGTTTCTTTTTTATTTTTTATTTGTCAATGATTTTTAGGTACCTTTTTATGACTAATATCCATTCTTTAAAACAACTGAAATCATGAATGTTTCCAACCTTCTCTTAAATTTAAATGACAGCACCACTTAGTTGACCACTTAGACTAAATGAACTATATATCATTACCAAAATGCTGTTGTCCCTAAAGAGAGCCATGTTTCCTAGAGCTTCCTCTTAAGTACAATAGATGTGAGTGGCACAGACCTTACCGGTATGACCTACTACCAGTGTTTACTCTGAACTACAAGAATGCATCATCTGACCCTAAAATTTCAAGCTTCCCCCAAAGCCAAAATATATACAGTGGTACCCGCTTAAGCGGGACGGCTCCATTCCCGTCGAATCGTCCCCCTTAAGCAGGCGTCCCGCTTAGGCGGGCTATCCATTATAAAGTGATTTCTTAGATAGTTTGTGCGTTTCATTCAAGTTAAGGGATCATCATTACTTTTTGCTAGTGAGGTGTGACAATGGAGTCAGATTTAAATTGTATCTGTACTGTTTAAAATATACTTACTGCAGTCTAACTGCATTTTCAGTAGACTTGCAGAGCATGTTATTAGTCATTCTTTGCGGGAACGGGATTTTTGGTTGGCTTCAAAGCAGCAAATAAGCCTTCTCACCACTCTCCTTTGAAAATTAAAAAATGATTTCTTTGAAAGATCGGGACATGTCTACATCAGAGAGAAAGAAAAAGGACATGTTAAAATAAAACTGGAGAGAATATGAAAGGTCTAACATCTCTGAAGTCGAGATGTTCGCCGCCCCCTATTTAAGTGATAAAAAATAATTTGGGATCAAATTCACATGATCGTAAACACCGGCAAAGATAAGCGTCACATTCTCACCCCACATCTGGCCAGAGCGCGACGCGAGTGGCGTGTGTCAAAAGGCTTTTACACAACGCGAATGATTGGTCATGCCTGGCTGAGTCTTGTGCAATAGCGCAGGTAAGGCTCTTAAGTGTCAATCATTGCCTAAGCTGAAGAAACGATAAAGTGTGGCTGACGGGGGCGGGGCTTACTTAATCTTGATCCGTTGATGCTTGCACGGCTTAAATGACCAGCGGCTAGGATGTCCGCTCTGATTCGTTCATGCGTGCGCGGAATGGTTAACTGCCTGACAGGAGGCTATGGGGAGGTTGTGTCAATCACTTCTCACGTAACGTAAGGGGGGTAATCAGGACCGTCGGTACAAGCTTCTTTGTGGCTCTCAGGTTTTCAGCTGATGGGCAAAGGTAAACAAGTGCGATAGTGACAATTTGCAGCATTCCTGTTAAAAACAGCGTGTTATATTACGGAAATCTGGCTCCAAGTCGTCTCGCTTAAGCGGGTTGCCGTCCCGCTCACATGTATAGATTTAAATAGCGAAAATTCCGTTCCCCAGGCATTCGTCTCACTTAAACGGGCGTCCCGCTTAAGCAGGTTCCACTGTATTATATATTACACTGAAAGTGAATGTGCCCGATCTTCCCTTCTTTTCTGCACTCCTAATTTCCTCTTACTTGAGAAAAACCTTAAACCCCTCTAAAATTTTCAAATCTGATTCCCCCCTTCAAATTTATTGTGGCGGAGGGGGAATCCAGAGACAATACTGCATTTAAATATAGGCCTAAACAGAATGAGCAATGACAACATGGCACATGCTCTAGATCTAGACTAACTACCTAGACTTGAGTAGATCTAAACAGCTGCAAATCTTACACTTAAAAAAAAAAAACAACTTTTCATTAAAAAAAAAAATCCTTCCTTCAGCTACCAGGTCCAGCCCAGTCCAGGCCCAGGGGTCTGGTGTAGCCGTAGGATTGCTGCTGAATCTGATCTGATCATGCCACTGCTCTTTATTTATCTTGATCTGGCTCAATTCAATTCTAGATTAGATTATAGACTATCTAACATTCTAACTGGACTTTATTAATCTAGGATTCTAGGTCTAGTCTAGATCTGGCTCGATTCTAGATTCTAAGCTAACTGGACTAAATTTTAGTCAGGACAAGAAGTCTTGAATAGCCTGGTGCATTTAAATTTAGGCCATACACACAGGCCTAGCATTTAACAATAAAAAATATGGAGGACAAAGTACCCATTTCCACTCAGACATGCACTCTCTCATGCAGGCTAAGACTGCTTACGGACACGGCCAAATTATTTTCAGTGAATAATCATACTTTAATATTAGCAGCATGAACCTTCCTGCCACATCTTTTTCCACTGTGCGCCGTCAAAAACCACTTACTCAAAACTAGTCCAATTCCATCATTTTGAAGTTCGTGCCTTCACCGGAAGTTGTTTCTGGGTGGACTAACTTGCTCTAGTCCGGGCTGATCCAAATCAGTGTTATCGAATTTCGGGGATTCGTTGATTTATGTTCCAAACAGATCACAAATTGCCAAGGGGCAATGGTTTGGCCTATTTTTCACTTAGTATATTTATTCAAATTATATTAAAACCACTGCATATTCTGGAGGCAATGCATCTCGCTGATTTGATGTAGTATCGTAAAGAAGCATTTTTGCACACAGCAACTATACCTACGGTAAGGTAGTCGCAATTCCAAGGAGCTATTTGCACAACTATTAATATTATTACATTGTTTTCTTAAGACTGTCAAACACTTCTACTATGTGCTCATGGGCCATTTATAACCAGAAACGAGCATAAATGCACAATGATTAATGATGATCCTAGCATATGCTTTGAAGTGGATTCATTACGTTGATTTTTTTAATGTGAAGAACAAATGTAACCGTCTAAATAGTTAGTAGGCCTATGGCAAATATTGCCCAGTTGACGTGCAATTTCTTAACACCAAATTCACAGAAAACTGACACCACCGTCTCATTCAGCGGAAACATTTCATAAAAATTAATTTTGTCAATACACTCAAGAGTCAATATGGGCACTGAGCCTACGGTTAAATAAGGACTGAAGTTAAAGCCACTTTTTACAATGCATTGCAGAACTAGAACACTGGGAAACACAAGCCATCCAGAAAACACAGGAAACACACATGGGGCGTTACCCAGATGGGCGCAAGATATGAATAAACGCAAATGGATTTCACTTGGCGAGCCTTTTCATTGTCACGTTCATTATCTGCAAATGACATCGGAAGTAGATTAGTGTAGTATATCAGGTACATACTGCCAGCTAGCGCTGAATAAAATAGCCTGAGACTCTTCCACCTTATGGCTGGTTAAGCAAGCCCAGGAAAGGAATCTACGAAAAGATTTAAAACAGATTAAACTGATCAGGCCTAACAAATAAACAATAACTTTGAATAACAGGTAAAGCATCCACGAGAGAATTCCCTATATGTTATTGATAGACTAATGTGAAGAGAGTGTCTTAAGATTGTTTTTTTTCTCTCTTAATCATAACCCTGCCCCCACCTTTAATTAAGTATTTCTGGAAGAAGTTTCCCTCCTATTATTATTATAAATAGGTCTTTTAGACTAGACTAGAGAAAGACAGCCTGCCGCATATATATATATCTAGATCTAGTCTCTCTATATATATGTGTATGTTTCGGCCTTCTCTAACGACAGCACCGATTCCATGACTTGTCTACGACTAAATGAACTGTATCATCGGTGCTGTCGTTAGAGATTGCCTATGTTTCTTTGCTAAGTAAACTATTCAGTTTTATAGGTTCAATGTCCCTTACTTTGCATCCTTTTCTATGCATTTACTGATTTAGACTAGTAGCAGCTACACTACGACTACACAATGAGCTTCTTCACTAGTGATGGCTAGGCTGATGATAAGAGTCTGAATTGTGATATAACAAGACTTGAGTGTCTTGAGACAAGATTTTAATATCTAGAGTCTCCTAGGTTATATGCACGTTGACCAAAGGGATTTATTAATAATTTTAGAGCTGAGTCATGTGAAAAACCAAGAACATACACGGCTGCATTTATTTAAATTTTGAAAACAAAACAGCAAACTGCTCTTAGTTGTCCTGATATGAATTTGATATATCACAGGCGTTCATAAATCAGAAAATTATCAGCTGATCATTATAAGCTTTATTCTGACTGGTTGCAAGAAATTTTATAATCCAAAAATTTTATACCACCTTAATTAGCTAGGATTATAAACATTGTATTCTGGATTTTTCAGGTGATACGTACCTGCACAATGCCTCAGAGAAAGAGGACCACTGCCCCTTCACAGTTGCCACCCCTGACATTTGTAAATAGTCCTGTCTTCCAGCCAGCACCAGTTCTAACCCCTGACATTGCTGTTGACCACCCTGTTACGGCACGAACCGTAGCCATTGAAGAGATCACAGACACTACCTGGGTAAGTTTTGTCCTGGAGACAAACTTATGTCACTCTTCATAATTTCACAGCTAATGTAACAAAATCAGTAGTGTATTTGTTGGATTAAAACCTCTTGCATTTTATATAGGCAAAATAAAAGCAGGAAAAGTCAGAATTTGAAAAATATTTCATAATAATAATATCACCAGTTTTGAATGACATATTTTTCGTATAAATGTACTCAAGTGTATCCACACAATATCTTTAGAAACAGATAAACTTTGTTATTGATGAGATATGGTATGAATACAGATCAAAACATTCAGAATGATCTTATGCAGAGATTTATTGAAATGAGGTGTTTATTTTTGTTCTGCCTAGAGAAATGACTGTTGTTTTTAATTATGTTTTTATTGTTACATTTCGTGTCCCATTAAACCCCACTTAATGTAAAACTGTGCAACTGGTAAACAGGATGATAAGTTTTCGTTCACAAAGATACAACAGAGGATTCTCTTACCAACTCTGCAAACTCATCAAAACATTGGTTTCAACGGAAAGGTGCCAAATTCTTGCACTAAATCTCTGAAGATAAGCGTATTTATACTTGGTGAGCTGTGCAGATTATGAACTGTGAATCTTTGAAGTTGTGAACAGGAAATCTATTCAATGACCTGAGGAATATATTTAATCTTTTTTTAATATTGTAGAAGATCCAAAATTTAATACCAGCTACATTATTTCATCAGAATTGCATCCCCAGATTGATGGTGCAGTCTTGATGAATGAGATGATTAGTGCAGATTCCATGATTTATTTATCTAATAATGTCATGACATAAGCAAAATCAAAGTGCGAAAGGTGTAAAATTTGAAATATGATTTGATAAAAAAGTTACTGTGCAGCCATTTACCCCACTGGTTACTTAACATATGCTTCATCAAAAATTATCTAGTGGCATGTGAAGTATTCTCACTAAACATGATAAGTCTCATGATTTCTTCTCCCATTTTCCAGGTTTCTCCACAATTTCGTAACCTCCATGGTGACCAGCGAAGATGTCAAACCTCACGACGAACTGGGAAGACACGCAGGGGCACATCAACTCAGCTGAGGCATCAGCCACGGGGCACATTGACAGAGATAGAGCTACAGTGCAGACAGTCCAGATTTAGACCTTTGCATTTTGTCCATGACTTGAAGAGAGCAGATGTGGAAGATGGCATAAATTTTCCACCAAGGACTAAGACAAGACTGAGGTCACATTCTGAAGGAAATGATGACTTCTCTCTTACTCATGATAAAGGAAATCGCGTTAACAGCTTCATAATGAAAAACCTAGATTTCTCCTCAGCGGTAAGAACAGTCTCAACAGATCACCGGACTATAGCACAAGCACAGCATAGTACAGATTCAAGGAGCAAAGAAAACCAGAAATGCTTCACTGCTACCAATTCTAGTGATGATTCTTGCTGTGTATGTGACAGCAAAGATGCAGCACAAAGCCCTTTTAGGGGAACATCTTGTGGCAGGAAATGTAATTCCCATGGGCATTTGAAGCCTTGTAATTTATTTTGTCAAAGTCATTCTTCCTCCACAGATATAACAGTATCTGAGATGAAAAAATTTACTGCATTAACTGATAGATATGATACCCAGAGTATGAACAATCAAGATGGGCAGGACGGAAAATTTTCTCATCTTCATGATCCAGAAGCTGATGATTGCTCTGAGGCAGGCTCTCAGGGAATGTCACAACAATTTAGAGTCAGACATTTAAACAAAAGTTGGGAATCCAGTCACTCTACTATGAAGACACCCCCAAAGCTTCCAGGTAGAAACACTGTTGTTTTAGCAACTGACACACCTGAGTATGATTATGGTTTAACTTTCAGACAGCGCCAACAGAAGTATGGACTCCGAGGAGTTAAACAGTAGGAAGTATTGATGACTTTATACTTGTCAATGACGCATGAAGTATCTTTTGAACATGTTGTAATCATGTCTTTCACCAACTAATTTAATATTAAGTATGCTTGTGAGTACACTAGATTTCATACATGGAAATTGAGAAGGAGAGCTCAGTTAGTAAGTCCATGTGGTTGAATGGTTTGCGCAGCTACAGGCCCATACAGAGCAATGATTTACACTTGTACACTTATGATGAAATTCACGGGATGCTTTAAGGAGTTTCATGTTAAATATATTTCACATATGCATAGGAATGAATCAGTGCAGCTCTGACTTTGAGATTTGCAAAGTGTTTCAAATTAGAGCTTGTTACATATTAAGGATTTTTGCAGTAAATGTGTTCTTGTTTATAATTCTTCATGAATGATGAGAGATGATTTTTATCACCTTTGTGCTCTGTTCCCTGACATGCAATTTCTTTTTTCAAAATTCCCTTTTTTTTTCATGATTTCATGTACTGTAGTTCTTCCCACATGCAGAGTGTGCTCCACTCATAAGGCTGTGTGCCAAACAGTTTTTATAGGTGCACACAGTCGAAGTTTGGTATTGGCATGGTCATATATTGAAATATGAAACACTTCTTACTTTCATTTATAAAATTTGACAATTGGATTATTTCTCAGAGTGACCCTTTGTGTAATGTGAACTTACTTCATATTAAAAATCTTACACATGATCCAGTTTGGCTGCTGTCACTGGCAACTTCCCCATCCAGTCTTTGGACCAAGGCTTATGTTATCAAGGTTCTTTTAGTTGAAAATGAGAGCCACAATAAGCACAATAAGGAATGAGCTGCAGTTATTGTGAATGGTCTATAATATTCACAGTTGTGAAATGTATCTAGTGAACAATTAAAGGTGTGAATCCAGTTGTCATAATGCTTTAACTGTTCATGTACTCTCTTGTCATATATTGCATCATTTGCCTATGTAACACTGTTGTGGTATGATTTCATATGCATAACCATGTTACACTCGAATATAATTAATACAGAATTGCTTTATATACAAAACTAGACCCTTTCTAAAACACTTTAGAAGTCCCAAAGTAACACACTGTAGCTAGCAATGATTAATTCTGTGGATTACAAAGCATGTTTAATACAAAACAATTCTGTGTGTTCTGCATTTCTATATCAGTTCTATCCATTCTTAAATATTGAGCAGATATGTGTATGTAAAGCGACTGACTATGTAAGTCTGCATAAAAAGGAAATAATAGATCTAGACACAGCCTGGATGTGAGCACAGTTGAGTATAAATTTTCTGAATGAACATACTTTGCAGTTTGGAGCCTTGAACAAACCTTTCATACTCGAATTTTTTTCTCTTTACTAGTGCTTCATGTATGCCCTAAAACTAAGCACACTCAAACAAGATTTGGTGGCCCTGCAGAGTTATTTATGCTTGACTCACTTGTGTTTTCAGTATGTTTGGACACAACCAAGTTGGTACCAAACTTAAAGGTCTATGATTACACCTTTTTAAATGGTGCATATTAAATGGGGCACAACACCAACATTTGGGAGACTGGGAAAGCCCATTACATGACATTAAATTACAGTGAATCATAGTGTCGGTTGCTCTGAAACTGTTTGCTGCGAGTAATCTCAGAATTTTTTTGGAATAAGTTAGTTGCAATTCTTAAAAGACATAACAAAATGAAAATGTTGGGCTAGAAAACAGCTTGTAATCTTGCTGGTTTGTATTAAACATTTTCATAATAAATATGCGCCAGTAAAATCCCAGGACCCTCCCAAAGTGTAACCGGGTTACTGCTAGAAGCAGGTTTACGAAAGAGAAAGCTCTCTTAAAAATATCTTGAAACCCATGTCTCGTTTAACATTGATCCTAAACCTAATCTATTGTTGATCTAAAGTCAAGCACTCCCTAAGAATGTCCCTAGATTATTCCAGTGCATGTACGACACTTATAAACTAAAGTGATAAAATTACAAAATTTCATGAGCTGTGACAAAGAAATGAAACACCATTGGTCCATTATGATAAAAATGAGTCGTTTTATTGTTCTTTTTTCGTTCTGACCTTTCATATTTATAAATAAAACAGTCCAAATTGCCATATACAAACATGATCAATGAAATAATAATAAATCACACAGGACAGACTATAAACAGAATACTTAAGACTGTAAAGCTGTAATGATAAATTTGTTACCTTGAATGACCATTTTCTCCCAAGAATACAGTCTCACCACACTATCAGAGATTTAATGTAAATGACAGAATTAAACATCTCGTACACTTTCCTTTATTCTTGTTACTTTCAACTTACAAATTTCAGATGCAAGTACAAATGGTCACCTGAAGTTTGCAATGAACTATATGTATTATGGGCATGTCTGTTTATTGTAAATGTTATGCTTCCCAGACCTGATTTTCGCATGCTTTTCAGTCTCACTTGTATAGGGTTGTGATGATGCTTAGTGTTTGTGTTAAATGCATATCATGTATTTTTATGGGAGGGTAGCAACTGCTCTCAGAATTATGAAACTAAGATGTAAAGCCAAACATATGTCACTCATGGGCTGAAGAGAAATACTGGGTGAGTCTATACAATATTAAAGTAAAGCTGTGGATTGTCAATAGTTAATTTATTTATGTACAAGGAAAGAAATGTAAGAACTTGCTGCACTGTCAATCAATCCATTAAGATTTTAGCAAAAAAAAACAAAATTGGGAACGCTCAGACACACACACACACACATGAATGACCCAAACAATGGCCTTCATGTAA
The DNA here is from genome assembly GCA_033807755.1 of Ellobium chinense. Classification (NCBI taxonomy): domain Eukaryota; kingdom Metazoa; phylum Mollusca; class Gastropoda; order Ellobiida; family Ellobiidae; genus Ellobium; species Ellobium chinense. Next base: position 307,462 of record JAWQUT010000193.1, read on the forward strand.
TTTCATGAATACATCCACCACTTCGAGTTCACAAGCTTTTAAAACACGAAATTAAAGTCACAAGATTATACTGTGTGTGCTAAGTATATGGTATCACAAATCTCACAGCAGTGTCAAATGGGAAGTCTTGTCATTCAGTAAACAAAATTAGAAAAAGAAAATGGGTCCAGGGCACCTTCTCACAGTTCATGATCTGCTCTTTGGACAACATTGGGATTTAAATTGTAATAGATCAATTCTGGATTTCATTATGCCTTCAGCAAAATAATGGCCTTGCCACATTACCCAAAAGAGTCCAAAATATTGTACATTTACTTAGGAAAATGGAGATAAAAATACACACACCTACTGTACATACAAGTAATAATATTAAAGTGAACTGCCACAATAACTTGCATACTGTAACGTGAAGTTTTACTTATTAAAACATTGACAGGTAAGAGCAAAGTTTCAAGGCAGTGAGGAGTATATTTAAAAAACAATTTTTTGAAAAACCTAACAAGCCATGCAATTCACACTGCACCCATATGTTTAGTGGTAACTGCCCTGATATAAATCATCTTCACAATGCTGGAGACATTTCCTTAGGTGCTACACTTGTTTTGGCAACAGCCAATGAAATGTTTGGCTAGAAACTATACATGTATCTCGAGTTGCCCTTTTTCTAGCACAGAGACTTTCTTGTCGGTGTCCACTTCAATTCCTCCCTCACCCCATATTCTGCTCTCACTACACCTACTCATCCATTCAAGAGGACTTATTATCTGCATAAGACTTATTCATCAACATTCCTATGTTACTTTTGTCAGCAACTCCTTAATCATCGTATCAACACAGTTTCAATCGACTGTCAAATCTCCAGCTAAGCTCTTGACAATTTGGAGAGAAGATAAACGTTATAACTTGGTAAAACTATAAATAAAAACATATGCGGCACCAAGACTGGATCTGTTTCACCAGGTAAAAATAATAGGCTGTAACTCATGGCCGCGAGCCAACCAGAAATCACAGTATGAAGCACTGAAATACTGCATGGCAGAGTGTATATGTATCGTAAACAGATGAATACAGTACACGACCACATATTCACATATAAATGTAATCAGACTGTGCGCTTCTCCAAATGAACCAGTTTCATTGCAATTAGTGAATTACACACAAATTTTCTATCTTTCAAGATACAAAATGATACACGGGTAGAGAAAGATATCCATTATGTCAAATGCAGGGGAATCCCAATAACACACTACCCATCTGGACTTGGTCCTTGAGGCTGGGTTGACTGAAAGGCATGTTATGAAGAATACTTTATATTAGGATAAAACAACCAGTATTTCTGAATGTGCCTGTAATGAGATGGGTATTGTTATGGCATGGTTTTGTTATTGAGGTTGCTAAGCTGTGGTTTTCTTAATAAGACTCCATTAAGCCCTGGTTTTGTTAATGAGGTTCCACTGTAATTTTGTTCGTCAAAATGGACAGCAGTAATACATGTAAATTCAACAGCTGATATGGCCTACCAATATCTGAAAATGTTTACCATTCATGTAAGTATGAAGGAAAGCGTAAATCAAAGCACACATTACAGCATGGGGAAAGGGAAGAAACCCAAACTCTCGTGTCAGATTTTTAAAATGTTGTCTAACAATATCAAAAATTTAAATGGCGAAGACAAGTCAGAACCTTTGCCTTGTTCACAGTGTTATCTTTTTAATTCAAAACAGTTAGCAACCTACCAGAGACTGAAAAGGGGATTTAGGTATGACCATTCATCTCTCCTCTGTTAACCCTCTATTCAACCTGCATATCAAAGTACAGTATTCAAAGCCACCTGTGTGCCCTTCCTTATCCCATATGTTATAAACACCATGTGGTATGACAAATTTGAAATTTTGCCAAGGTAATTCAAGAGTTTGCTACCCAATTTACATCCAGGAACATCTACGAAAGCCTAATTTCAAGTCATATGCCAGTGACTAAGTTTCATTAATCTCTGAAACCTAAATGGAAAGGAACTGCTCGAGTTCTCTACACAGAAAAATTCAGATGGTATAAGGAGACCTTCTGTTGAATGTGATGGCTACTGTGATGTGACACACACATTGTCACCAAACATAGATTCAATTATGCAGCTGAGTTACAATACATGAAACTTAACATATAATGATATGGTCCTCAAAACCAGTCTCCCATAGATATTGATGTTATTTCTCATTTTTTTTCATATTTAATTGAAATCATAGATTGGTTAACATACTGTATGGGTCCAAAAATTCAAAGAAAGCCTCCTTAAGTCACAACAGCAGTTGGGACAAGAGGTAGGGTTCTCCACTGCTTCATGTCCACAGTGCATTGCACCATTAATAAACTGAAATACTACAGATTTATTGTGCAAACTTTCCTTCCATGAACACAGACAGGATCTGAAACAACACACAAAATTGATGTCAACAATAAAGCTGCTATAAATGTTAAGTGGTTAGAGTTAATAAATACAGTAGATCTGAGATCAGCAAGGGACAGAAATACAACAAGAAGAGCATAGCAAACAAATATATAGTACCGGACACAAACAAAATAATAGTTTAAAAGTGCTGGGTACCAAAAAGAATGCTAAATCAGTGTGTTTTGTTGAGACACATGTCAGTTACCTAGGCTTGGCAATAAAAATAATGGGGAAAAAATACACCACATAGAAATCACTATTGTAATTATTATGAAGAGTCATGTAAAATCAATAAGTGCGCCTGTAATAATATTAGGCTTGGCAATGAAAACAAGGGGGGAAAAATGTGCTAGATTGAAATCATTACCTTAATTCTTGAGGAGAGTCATGTAAAAACAACAAGCATGCTTGTATTATTATTATGAATTGTAATACCTTCATTTGCCTCTCATGACATTGCAAAGATGTAAAATACATCCGAAATATGAAAAATTATTAGCAGCAAGTATGTATGTATATGCATCGCATTAAATTACTCTGAAAAATTGCACTACCTTTTAGTGAGTAAAGTTAACAAATGAATTGTAACTAGTACTACAAGCTGCTGGTACTACTAGCATCTCTAAATTGCACTGCTCATGGTAGATAAAGAAACAAATGACTTCCAACTATTTTCAGTGCTAGCTAGTTGTTTTCAAAAACACTGATCTATATCTAGACAACGGCATGATTCGTGTATAAGATATATTTTGACTGTCGTCTAGCTATTTGTTCCTCATTAATTTAAAGCAAATACAGTAACTGATTTGGATCAGGTATTGATTCAAATAATACATGTTGTAAAACTTTAAAACTCATAAAAAAAGCAGCATTGATAAAAGATAAGCACACATGCATCAGCATTATGAGATACCAGTTTCCTTAAATAACATGCTTCCCTCCAAAGCATAAATCACCAAACAATTACAGTCAAACATCTACATATAAGATAATGAACAAGAGCTGTATTATATCATTTTCTGAGTGATGAGATCAGTGAAGTTCAAGACCGTAAAAAACTGCTAACCTAGTTATTCCCAATGAAGGCAAGTTTATCTGGAATTATTATTACTTGATAAACAAATATACTATCTTTGGAAATTAAGGAAATATAAAACTGCTTCAATTCACATTTGTTTTCATTAAAAGTTCACTTTCTCTTATGCACTTTGCTTGCACTGGGCCAGCAGATGTTATCACAGGGCCATTGACATAATGTTGTGATAACAGCCTCACTGTATGACACTGAAAATAATGAATTATTATCAGTCACAAGTTCTGCATTCTTAAATACTCCTCCTCTAATGAAACAGCAATCACCACAAACGACAAACTTTTGATTTTCAACATTGACAAAATCCTACTTGGCATTTGCAAATGATGTCCAACCATTCAGATCCACCAATCCACCCCTCTTTCTATTTTCCTATGACCAATGTCAACCTGCTTTCTCTTTCATTCCGATCAGTCCTTGCACTCTTAAAATAACATAAAACCCAGACCACAAAACACTCCCAAATAATCCAACCATTATCCAAAATGGTACCCATGAGCATCCTTTGGAAGTGAACAGCTTGTCAAAGTCATAAACTTCTGAACAAATTCTTTAAAAAACACTCCATAAGCAGCCGGAAGAGATTCAACACATCATTACAGCCTTGCTTTTTTCATAAGAAACCTGAATTGGCAAATGAAATTGTTCACATGACACGGGTCCCAACAGTATGTATCATGGTGTCAATAAAAATTATCAGATTATCACGAAGTATCTGCAGGCATCAGCTGTGGCAAAACAAAAGTTTCTCAAGACTGTTTGAACGATGGCACACTTGCTGAATGACAGTCTATTTCTTCTTCTTGGGCTCAGCATCATCAGCTTCAGGAGCTTTCTTCCCATTTGAGATATGGCCATTTGCTACGGCACCATTCGCTTCGGACTTGGCCGCCTGAAGGGAAAGCAAGAATGTTATTATTTTTTTTCTGATTCAAATGTCATCTATCCTATATGACTAACCAGTAACAATGAGATATAATGCCAAAACCATGCTACTCAAATGCATGACAATGACAATTTTCAAGGACATTCCGATATCACTGCCTGGAAGTAATACTGTCATATATTCTTATGTGACTTTAGGGACTTACAATTGTATCATTTCCAGATGGCAATATAGGGTGCACTGAAGCACTGCTCACTGGAACAGAGTCCCCCAAGTGATTTATTTTTAGCCATACTATCCCAAACAGTAGCTAGCTCTTGCCATCATGTGGGGGTGAAAGGTCAGAATGGTGCTGCTATTTTTGATGCTAATTAGTAGGCAAGTAGGTGTAACCTGTAAAAGTTCTCTCAACCAATACCTCAGAGCAATTACTGTGCTTAGGGTACATGCCAATCTTATAAAGGTAAGGACACCGTCAAGATCTGGAGAGAGTATTTTTTCTTCCTTTTCCGAAACCTTAGAAATCTCCAACATACCACTAATTTAAGAATCACCACAGCCCTTGCATTTCCTTCTCTTTCACATACGCTACAGGAGGAGGAAGGTTCACATGAAGGTTCACTTTACAGAATATTAGGACTCACTCACCAAAAAATATCTTCTTATGAATTTCACATGCACATTTTCATTATTTTCTATTATTAAATTCATTATTGAGGTGGACACCAGGATAAAGTCTATCATCAATAAGGACATATTTTCCACACACAAAGCCATATGTTATACTGAGGTTCTACTGTAGTAATCTGATTTCCCTTTTTACTGTTACAACAGGTCTAAGGTAACAGAGATACCATTATAATTTGATCGCAGTGAATATCTGATCATTAAACAAGGCAATATCCAGTATACATTTGAACATACTTGTTACCAAAAACCCTCTATACCAATCTAAAGCTCTCCCAAAGCATTATGTGAGTCCAAAAGTAAGTTCATCTGTACTAATAATACTACTTTATATAATTATATTGTGAAATATACTTAATTCAAATGATTTTGAGCATCCTGGGAATTTTGTGACGAGCATGTTTGAGCATGTATGTATTACAGTCAAAGGCGTTTTGTAAATTTACTTACCTTGGCTCGCTGTGACTTAACATAAGCATGGAAATAAAAGTTGAGGAAAAACAGAAGTATGGTGAAGGCATAGATGATGAGGGCCCAGTGCATCCATTCAGGGAAACCACAGCCTTGGAACACGAGTGACTGCAAGGCATGGATAATCCCTGCTACGAACTGGATCTGATTTGTCCAACATTTGAAGGATAAAGTTCATTGGTGCAGCCATGTAGGACAATTTTCCAGCGTAGCAATTGATGCAATCGTGACAAGTCAGAATTTTCATGTCCAGAAAGGTAGCCATTTCAGGAATGATGTGTGAGAGTTGTCGATGACACCAGAATCAGGCAATTATTTCATGAGTGTTGTGATTTTTTTTTCCCCCCATTTCAAGCAGAGCAGCCATTTGATTCGATGTGTGGCCCAGTGTGTTAAATCATTCAGTCAAGGATGTGACATGAATTTGTGTTGCATCCCATAAATGATTTCCGAACATCCATGTCGATTCCACAAGCCATGAGTGGTTTGTTGTTCAGATGGGGTGGGGTAAGGTAGGGTAGGGTGGGTGGAGATGGAAGGAGGAAGAGGAAGGAGAAATGGTTTTGGGTTTGTATGTCATGTCCAGTAAGTTCAGTTGCAATGCAAACCAGGCAATGGGTTCCATAAGGCAATGGGTTCCATGAGTTGACAATTGTCCAAAGCACAATGAAGCAGCATCCATCACATGTCGATCATCAGGCAGCAGCATCAGAAAGGACAGATACAGAGGGGTAAAGGAAAAAAAAAGGGGAGGAAAGAAAAACTTATTAGTACATATACATATTACACATATATCACTCAAGTTGACTTTACCTTTTCTGAGGCAACTTTGTCAGTGGTGGTGGAAGAAGGTGGTGTTGGTTTGGTCTTGATATATGCTTGCACATAAAAGTTGATAAACAGGGCGATGATTGTAAAGCCGTAAGCTATGCCTGCAATTTCCATCCACAGTGGGTAATCGCACTCGATGTATATGGAATTGGTAGCATAAACTAGCCCAATAAAGAATTGGAGCTGAAGGAGAGAGAGAAGAAGAAAAAAAAGAAAAACAAGCCATGAGAAAGACGTGCATATCACAGTTGTTTTCATCCAAACTGTGATGTCTAAGCTAGCTAGCTACTGTGATTGCAAATTTCTTCACAGACATCTAGCAAAAATTTCAGACTGGAATATTAGCAAGGTAAAATCTTTTTCATAGCTGAAATTCAGATTATCAAATACAAGGGCAGAGGGAGGGTGCTGGCAAATTATCACAGAATCACCTGTATGAATCACATAGCCAGCAATACCAACATTTCAAAGGAACACTAACCAGCATCTCGTAAAAGAGCCCTTCATTAATTTGGGGTGGATTTTGTCAAGCACACAGAGCTTGAGTTACAGGCTATGTCACAGAATGCAAGAATATGTAATGAAATTAACAAAGAAGCACTCTAAAAGAGACCATCCAAGAATACTGAGAAATAAGTTCAAGACATCATCATCAGACAACTTGAAGATGGAAAAATTGAAAAACTACATACAGCAGACTTAAAGGTTATAGTAAGCACTGATGAAACTATATCCACACAAGAGGTTTGGAAAGTTATTAGTTCTCAGTGGGAAAATGTTAGAAAAGATGATGTGCCTGAGTGGATAGAAACTGTAAAAATAATTAATTGTGCAAAAGAGAATAGAATTAATACTACATGTCCATGTTATACAGTCAAATGCTGCGATGCCTTGCCCCCATCTATCTGCTTTCAGATATTTGTCCAGCCATAAACTTTTCAGTTATGATACAGCTAAAGAACATACTATATCTATATTATACTGTATAGACATGTTAGATCCAGTACATCTAACAGTAAAATATCCTTTGTGCATCTGTGTCAACTATTGCCAATATACTGAAACCATAAGGAAGTATTTAGCATCAGTAAATTTGCTGCTACTGTTACTGTAATACATTCACCTGCACTGTGTTTACCTTTGCAAGGTTGATGCAGAGGTGAGAATATTTTCCATGATTTTTCCAAGAGCTACGATGTGTATGCAACTGTTGATTTACCCTTTACCTAAGGCAACAATAGTCTATTTAGGACATTGGTTCTTAACAGGCATATTACATGTTTGTAAGTGCAATGAGAAAATCTGCGAATGATAGAAATAATTTTAGGAAATTTTTTCACAACGTATTATTCATTTTCGTCTCCCAAAAGACAAAATATAATTAATATTTTCCAAGACTCTTCTGTGAAAGCGTGTGGTTCTTGGTCATTGCAAGTGTCATAATATTTCATCATAAAATCTCCAAAGTTTGTAAGTCTGATAGGACAGCTTCACTCTTTGCCCTTAATAATGAAGAAATTCTCAACCATGCCTTTTTAAAGGGCAAAGTGCTGAGCATTTTGGGATAAACAACAATGACTAACTGAAAAGGAGACCAAAAACATACGTTTGGAACGAGCAATAAAAAAGGGCATGCCACGCAAAAGGAAATCAGGTAAATCACTTTATGCAGACTATCAACCTGGTGCGAACAGAGCATGAGAGATGGAATGGAGAAGTGGGTGACCACTCAAACGCATTTTCTCTCCCTATGGTTCTCATGCAGATGAATGAGCATTTTTAAAGACGATATTAATTTATTAACACAGCATGCTGCACAATAGATCTCGTGATCCTGAAATACAGTAAAGTGAGCAAGGACCTCAGTTATAATGAGTGAACATGCAATGTTTTGGTAGATCCAGCAACACAGTGAGTATGCATTCACTCGTCACACAGTGGTATGTTGCATACCACACGAATGTTGCAGTTACAGTGTGACCATAGCAGCAACATGTGCAAAGAAGAAATTCCAACATTCAGTTTTGATAAGGAGAGAAAGGTTTCTCTACTACAGCATTAATGAAGCTAATTTTTAAGAAGTGCCTTAGCAAACAACAAACTGTTGTCTCCGAAAGACCAATATCACAATAGACCATTAATATCTGCTTTTTAATTGAAAAGACCCTCTTGGTATTCTTGGCTAGGCTGAGGTGTCCAAGACATCAGTGGACCATGACCATGGAAAGCCATTCTCAAGAAGTATGAATCTCTCAATAGGATTTCTTCATGTTTTATTATGATATTATACTTATAGTACAGTATGCTGCCAGTACAGAATGAGTGACTCAGAAATTAGCTTAAGGGAAGGCACTACCCTTATCCAGAGACTGTAATGCACATGACTTGGTGTGCAACTTATCCCCCATGAGTGCACTGGATTTCTATACTAAATTGCACACCAAAGTGCTGAATGGTGCATTCCTCTCCCTCAAGGGTGATGATCTTAGAACAAGCGTCATTAGCTATGACACCAGTTGTTCCACGCCAGATTTCACCTACATATCTTAGACATCTTTATGTGTGATCCTATTTAGGCTTTTTTAAAAAATTTTTTGTCTTGACGCAGAATTATCTGAAACTGTAAACACCCTTTGATGTTAAATGAAATAACTATTTATCTAGATAGGAAACTCAGGAAAAGCCTTCACCAAGTCATGTGCATTACAATCTCTGGATAAGGGTAGTGCCTTCCCTTAAGTTATGTGCTTTAGAATGCATACACAGTCGTATACCAATAAGAACAGACTGAGTTGATTGTACTACAGAGTATACAGTAAGCCAAACGACTAACAAGACCTGACCAAAAATCCAGCATGCAGAGAACCAAGCACCATCTAGTCTCGCTACACTAGGTATGACACTATGATCAAAGAGCTGATCACAGTACAAAACTTAAGAAGAAAATCAGCATTGTTGATTAATGTTGAGCTGATCACAGCAACAGGCTTATGAAAGTAATCAGCAATGGTGAACTTCTATGGCAATCCAATAAACTTATTAAAGGAGATACATATTGGCAAGAACAATTAAGAAGGACACGTCATGCAAAAGGAAGGAAAGTAAGTCACGGCTGCAATATTTATGAAGATTATCAATACAGTGTGAGAGCTGTAAACAAGAATACTGGACTAGATAAGGTACAACTGAATAAGATGGAAGAAATGGATGGAGAGACCACAAAACAGCTTTGCAATGTGAGACTGATAATCCCTTATTTGTGTCCTTTATCTTCTAGTCATCATCGCCCTTGGCAACAGAAAAAAACCAATTGGGGCAACAGAAGAAACCTACTGAGGAACTGCCTTTATTCTTTTATGCTAATATTCATATACTGTTATTGGCCCAGAGCCTAATAAAAACGTTGAATCTTGAGTCCATAATGAGGGGATAGTCTATATAACCAGTTTTCCTTTGTCCAACATAGTATTTTTGAGTTATGTTACTAAGTAATAACCAAACATAAGCCTATAAATACCAGTGCCTCCTCCTGTATCAAGTGACTAAGAATGATCCATCGACTGCAACATGACTGAGACTGTGTCAGACAGCAGACACCCAACAAGTGCCTCTAGACTTCAGAACCTTCATTATTCATGACACAATAGTCCTGTTCAGAATAATAAATGCAGGTGATGGCCAAAATAAAATGTGTTTCTTTTTTCCCCCACATCCAGGCTAACATGAACCGTTTATGCAAAACAATGTGACAAGTGTCAAGAATGCGTTTATGCAGCTCAGATCTATCTCTGTGTGTGCCATGTAAATGTTTGTATTTTGACCATTAATATTACATGAAACTAATGGCACACTCAATGACACAAAAAGTGTACAGGAAAGTTTTATTCAATGCAGGTGATCTGCCTTTATACTGTAAATAGTTTGAGTTTCAGATCCTCCTTCTACCTCCTGCCCCTCCGCTCATGATACCACAAAGATCTCAATTTTGAAACAGTACTTTGCCCATGGTCACAACTTGTCTCCGTAAAAAATATTTCCGGGAAGCAAAGGATTAACTCATATGAACAACTGGAAGCAACTTGATGGGTGGAGGAAAAATATATTATATAAATCAAGGGATGGAATTTATCTAAATGTGCAAGCATAAATCACATCAAAACCATACCAACTTACCAGAGCATGTATATATGTGTAGTCGTATATATGTAATGATTGATGGTGTGTAAAGATTGATAGTATGTAAGAGTGTCCAGTAAAACGCACCTGTGCCATACATTTATTCACTTCAATGCTTTGTACTTTATGAACATACAGAAGAGAACGGTGGTCATCCAGAGCAGGACAAGCCCATCTTGAATTTTATAAAGATAAAGGGAAATAATACTAAACAGTGGAACATCAGTACTGAAGTACTCATATAAGTATGCCTCATTTTGCAGTATGAATTTCATATGCATGGACTCATTATAATTCTGATATTTCCTTACTCTGGTGTACCTTGATATTAACAAAACCTCAGTTACCTTTTTTAATGCACCAAGTGTCTTCTTAACATCAAGGTAACACACCTGTGAAAACCATACAGTCACTGCAGATATTGTTCTAAAACTTGACATCTTGCAGTACAATTGAAATCCATTGTTCTCCAGGACTGGGAATGCTGAACGATGACGAATAGCAAGGATATCTTTACTAATTTTTAAAATATAACTTTTGAAGAAATCCAGATTTCATGCTCGATTTTGTTTTAAATGCAAGTTGACTCTATGCACTTCACAGTAAATTACAGTGTACTACATCTGTGTAACTAAAACGGACTTGCCCAGACTTCTGAAGATTCCATCCTTTAATCGCAACACCCAGGAAAACAGTGGGTATACACACTTATGCTCACAGATTTTCATGAAAATGGAAAAAGAATCGCTACATTAAAGCTAGAAAATGACCAAGAGGTGTCAGATAATACCTGAAGTATACTGCATATGATATGACACTGGTGTGTCTCTGGAACCGGCATGAGATAATTATCCTGTGCAATGACTAAACATATCATCATAATTTGATATCAGCACCATACAGTGTTTTGTCATTGCACAGCTGTATGGCTCAGCTCCATAGAAAGATTCTGTGTTTGTGACATAGCAGAGATGTCAACTATAATGTCAACCATTGAACTTCAGGTTAAGTAGAGGAATACTCTAGAGCAAAGTTCTCTAACGAACCAATAAGTGCAACAGGGGTGTTGAATGAGGTGGTGAGGCATGTGCAGAGGAACGGTGGATGCTGTGGGGGCAGATTAACTGTGGGGAAGAAGGGTTTTCTCCAGGTCTACCATATCCTAAATTTGGGTGGGGGATGTGTCAATTTGGAGGGGACATTTTAAAAACTTTTCTCGGAGTTTTTGCAGTTTCTGCACACGAAATGGTGAGGTGGAAGGGACAGATGATTAAGGGATGAACCATGCAATCGCTTGGTATGGAGTAAACCCTGGGGAAGCAGGCACCCCTGAATCTTAATCTACGCAACTAACTGGTTGTGGTCCCTTTGACCTCTACCTCTATTCTTAAAATTTTGGAGCTGATAATTATTAACTGATCTGATAGACAATGCTGTTATGCCTGATTAACAAAGTAACAATCATGGACATACAGTTAACACCTCTGCTGAACTATCAGTACGATAACACCAACAAATAGTGATCGTTTCCTAGGAGATGAGACTGAAGGGGTGAAAGAGGTGAGATGAGGTATGATCTTCCAATAGTGAGAAAGACTAAAAGAAAGAAAAATATCTGATGTTCCACCACAAGAATCATGTTCAAAATTTTCAAAAGCAAAGTTGCCCTCAGTGTTGACATGATGACCAATTGTAAAAAAATAAAATATCACATCTCTCTCAATTCTTATGTAATAATACTTACCTGAGTATAAAAAGGCAGGAAATCATTTGTCTTTCTGCCACTTCATGTTAATAACATCCATAGAAAGATTCATTACACTTTATTGTAAAAGTGAGAGAAAACATAATACTTTGTTATTTAAAATGAAAGTACTGGGAGCTCATACAATATAGCTCTGTGGGAAAGAGAAAGTAATATATCGCAGACAATGCTGATGTAATGATTCATTCTAAACTTCTAAAACTTAATTAACATATGCCTAATGAGGTTACTGACGAATACCAATAAAGTATCTACACTACTTTAAAAGAACGTAATGATTTACAAGGCCGAGCAAGTCATAAATTCCATTCCTTGATTACAAATATGAGGATGAAAGCTACTGTAGCTACATTGAAAGAAAACACACGGTTGTGCGAGTATCTGGATTGGTGCCACAGCGTGCACTGAAAGACACCTACGAAATTTATCTACAAAATAATGTGATAGTTAGACAAGATTTTGATTGGTGATCAGGTAAAGGAAAGCTCTGCCAAATTTGCACACAAAATGTACGAAGTATGGTAGCTGGAAAGCAGCAAAATAAGGATAACTTTGTTCCTTACTGAAATTTTTTCATTCAGCTTACCATTTAATGAATATCTTTACCTATTTAAAGATCTCTACTGAAAAACTGTATATAGCTGTATTATCTTTTAGTACTCTGCGCAGTGATAATAAGCCACAAAACGAGCTCAAGTTTTCTAGCCAATAATCAACCAATCAGCTGATACTTCTTAACCTGCTATACAAATCACTGGGTGATGGGGCCAGTGTTCTTCTAGTGGCAGAGTGTCTCTACGTCAGTTGGCTGTGATTATCCAGCTGCTACTGAAATATCTGTTGCTGGTGGCTGAAGTGAATGAAAATGTCTGAGAATGCTCAATGCATTGTACGATGGTACTGTCTATGAGTTATGCTCTGCGATACTGAGAACTTGATAGTTCTTACCAACTGCAGGCAGTTCATGTGCTTAAAATGTTGTCATAAATGAACTGGAAATTGTAGAGAACACATCTAGAAAAATTGGTAACAAAGTGCACACTACGGATACATAATATTAGGGAGGAAAGTTGACCACAGACTTCAGAGAAAGATTTGACTATCAACGCTATTACTTATACACATGTAATGGAATGTAGAAAGACCCTGTCTGATAGAAAGCATTTCTTTACTGATTATGTTGAGGCTATCAATAAACATGGCCTATCCAGGCACACACCCTTTTACTTTGTAACAAGCCTCTAATAAAATTATCACTTCATTCAAAGTTATTGCAAAGCATGGACACTGAGCTAGCTATCTTTACAACATTGGGAATACATTTATGCCAAATCAAAATTTAATATTCAGAGAGTATATACTGAAGTAGAGCAGTGTATATGAAAAGTGCCCCAAAATTGCTTTATATACTGTAGAGGTCTCCTTTCTGTACTCCATTACAGTGTTCACATTGAAGATAAGAACAGCTGACTTCACTTTAGCCTACTTCTTTGCTATTTTACAGTTAGGATGCTCTCTGAATGGAAATAATGCATCAAAAACAAAGTACTGTGCTGGGTACATGTGTTTGGTCTTGCACGGGATCCCTGCAGGGAATGCAAATTAGACTAAGGAGGCCGTCCTTTTATACGGTGGACAGTCATATAGCACACCAAGTGGAATTCTCAGCTACGAAGGTGGAAGTTTCTAACCATGCAAAGAGGCTGCAACTAATGTGGAAGAGCTAGAACTGAAAAGAGCGCTCACCTGCGAGTGAAGTTTGCATACTAATGTCTTTGCCTCATTTATTAGCATACACCCCACCCTTGATTCTTCCATATCATTATCAAACACAAGGCAGTTGAAAAAAGTTCCCTTAACAAGTTAAAAACCGTACGTGGCGGATGTCATTGCTGCAGAGCTCCCACTTCCAGTGTAATGAAAAAAATTATGTTTTTTCTGAGTAGATTCTAAGTTTCATCCACTTCCCTGAAGGAATCCCATGCGGGAGCAAAACGCGTTCCCCTGATGATTTGCACCCGTCATTTCATCACAATTTTCCCCATGTTTCCACGAAGCTGTGATCAAGAAACATTAACTATAGAATGATCTCCAACATTTAGGCACATATTTTCTAAACACAGTGCATGCAAGGGTATGTCAACGGCTTAACACAGACAACATCTCTGGTAACATTTGTTATTCACACACTTTAGGGTGATTCAACTATCCAGCAGACCCCATACCCATTCAAACTGATGAACTTTTCAAGGATTAGGGTAAAGCAAACAGTCTCATCAGTGACTATCAGAATTGGCACAAAGGAGTTCTTAAATGTATAGATTATTAGGCAGGGAAGGTGGGAAGTTCAGAGGAAGATCATATACCATCTATACTAATGTCAAAAGTCATCACAATCTTAGACTGAACGAGTTTTAAATCTAAAGAGGCGAAGTGCATTCAGCAGGAACTCCTCCATCTATAAGTTAACCCAGCAAACCACCACAGAGGTATATCAACTCTTTAAGATAAAGCTTGGAATTATGAAGTTGTGGATGTGTCTTTTAACTTCAACAATATCCAGACATTAGGCAGTGGTCTGATGAGTTGAATCACCCTATGACAGATGGCAGGAACTATCAACAGGTGTCAAAACTTGCTCAGATCCCAGGAGTGTAACATAAACAAATCAGCTTTAACTCTGCAATAATCAATATGATGTCCATGATGCTGAAAATTAGACCTAAATTTTGAAATTTTAACCATCAAAGTCTTGCTGCAAAATGTATGAGATTTTATATCACTGATCAACCATATCGAGAATAGGTAGGATAACACTGATATAACAACAACAGTTGCCCCCTTTCTCTAATTTCACTAAAAGTTTATACATATTTGATCATACTTTACTCATACACAAGGGCATACTTGTAATGGAGATTTGACAATGTGTATACCAGGTTGGCAGTTTTGACAAGTTCTGCTAGGAGCTACCACTATTACAACACATATTTCTCAAAGGGGAAACACTACTTTTGTTTTCGGTAATGAGCTAACGAAACATTTTAATTACCAGCTACAATACCAAACTGCTAATCATTTATTATCAGCCCTGCAATGCTTCTACTTTTAGTCATGCTTTTATATCATCACACCCCAGATCTGATCAAACTCTGACATCTGAAACTGAAAATCACGCAGAGAGGACACAGAGCGTGAGTGCACAGAAAGAGACAACAACTGACCAGCTGCAAGCGTGTGAGGTATCGTTTCCACCACAAATACTTCTGGTATTCTGGACCCATGGCAGCCACACCGTAATATGTGTACATGATCACATGGATGAATGAGTTAATCATGGCTCCAAAGAAAGCTGCAAATAGAGAGACACTTTTTTATATACAGTACAATATTAGACATTAATGGCTTAGTCTCTAATCCTCCTTGATATGGAAACACAGCACTTGAAAGAGACTGGACTGATGCTAAGCTGACCAAGACTATAAAAAGCCCATAATTGAATAATGCTTGATTACAGATTGCTAAAGAATATATTGCAGTTTTTTTTCCTCCCCTCAAACCTAATTCTATGAATTTGTGCGTAAAGCTTGCTTTATGAAACTTCCTTTACTCAGAAAAAAGTTATGTTCAAAATGTTTAAAGGGACTTATTCATCATCCTTTCCCTCTTTTGCTCTTAGCAGCCTCCTCATACCGTACCTCTTCATTATTTGGAAAATAGATCATATAGGCAGTAAACAGTGCACATTAGTATTTGTAATGAACCATAGTATATGAAAATACGACTGCTTTTCAATTTGTCAGCAGCAGCCACGTAACATCACTCCTAATGGCTCAAGATTTCTGCACCATACAAACATGAGAAAACCATCATGTCAGAAGTAACAAAATGGAATCTTGGGACCTTTAGTGAAAATATGACCCTTGCAAAATATAACTACTTCTGCATCATCAAACGATAGTTGAACTTACACTGGCCTCCTGCAACCCACTTGACCCCAATGTACCAGATAGGGAACATCGTTGCATGGTGATACACATGCAAGAAGCTCACTTGGTTGTTTTTTTTACGCATGATGAAGAATATCGTGTCCAACATCTCAACACATTTGGAGAAGTAGAACCACCAAAGTGCCTTTGCTATCTGTTAGAAAGATTGTGGATATTTTTCAGAGCAGCTTTGACTGAATGAGCAGAGATTAAACATTTTGTCCGTCTTGACATAAAATAAAAGTCTTTATCCCCTTCATTTTAAGTCATGTGGAACTGACAAAAAATAAATGGTCTTCTATATCCACTTCACTTTAAGTCATGTGAAATTGACATGAAATAAAATATTTTGCATATCTACTTTAAGTCATGTGGAATTGACATAAAATAAAAGGTCTTATATAATATATCCACTTCACTTGAAGTCATGTGAAACTGACATGAAATAAAATATCTTACATATCCACTTCACTTTAAGTCGCGTGGAATCTAAATATCAGTCCTGTGATAACACTGAAAAAACTGGCTTAGTATGCTACAGTTTGAGTGTGCTGTGAATTTCACAGTATGCATGTTTGAGTGTACATAATATTCTCTTACTAAATATAAAATTTAAGTGTATTTTGAACTTCCTCGGCTTCTTTGATAAAGTTGCAATGAAACAGAATGTGAAATTAAGCCGTACCGTGTCCTTTAAACTTTTGTATAGAAAAAAAATTTGGGGGTTTAAGAATGGGTGAAAAGTGTGATACATGGACTGTAGTTTCATCCTAATATTCATGACAATTTCTTTTTCCTTTTGCTTTTTTTTATCTATCATGGGCGAACGCCATGGCCAATCCAACTATGAAAAAACAGATGCATAACAACTTACCCTCATTTCATAATGATCATAGGTATATCTGACTGGCTGACAAGAATAACTGTAACCTAATGCTGTCGATGATATGAACAACTGTGGAATGAAAATAACAAAACAATATTAAGTGATCAAATATGAAGCATGTAATGATATGATATACATTCTCTTTTTGGTACTGTCCTGTCAATGGGTCATTTTTCTCAAATTCAAAGAGTGATAACTGTTTTCTGCTATTTGGCTTTGTAAATCTGCGAACCAACAGTAAACACATTATCTGCAGCAGAGATATGTGCATGCTCATGAACACTCTTGACAGCACTTTAAAAATGATGATAATGAAACTGTAACATTGTTTGGACAACATCTTGAAATTAACAAAGAACAAATTACCCCATATGCAAGTTCCCAACACAGGGTGATGGTCGGGTTTATTGCTCTTTATACAAACTAACTTTTAAAGGATGATTTATGTTTCTCTTTGAAATCATTTTGCATGATAGGGCTAGGTACCTATGGGAGCCCTAGGGCTGAACTCTGATACATGAAATGCTGAAACATATCTGATTAATATTTAAAGTTACAATGAGGAAACAATAGAAAGTCACTGTCAGGGCTGTAATATACTTCTCTGTGCAACATGGACTCAACGACCTGCTCTTTGTAACAATCATCTCATGGAGGACCGTTTATATACAGTAGACAATGGTTAGTACAAAATCTGTAGGACCGAAGACTGATGTTCAGTTTATACAGTTTCAGCTTGGACAAAGAGGCTTAGATAGAGGCAAAGAAACAGGGTTTCTTATTATTCCCTTTCATTTTAGCGATGTTTTCCATTTAACTGTTCTCATATTAACCGTTGTCCACTGTAAATGCATAAAGTATCTCAGCATTATCATCTGTTTCTTAGTTGAAGGCCAGTTGCATGACCCTAACTCTTAAGTCATAAGTGTAATAATGTTTAAGAAAACCCTAGGAATGAGTACCAAAAAATATTTCTACAAGTACTGGTGAATCAAATATTAAAGACCAAACATTTCAGGACATGACTTTTCTTTTTTACCCCATGATTTTATTCTTGATAGAGATGGCAGCTAACACGTAAAACACATATGAATATTATTATATCTCTACCCTTGATGACCATCAAATACAGAGAGGTCAACTTACCTCTGTGCATATATGTAGATTGATAAGAACACACACAAAATTGTAAACGACCAGAGTGTATTTGAGCTTGATGGCCTCCCTGTTGGCCATAATTCTGGGACCAACATAGACTGCCAACAAGTAGAGAGCTGTAATGGCCAGGGTAGGGGTGTAGCCCCACATGAGGGGCCAGTCTTTGACTCGCTCATCTGAAAGTAAAGAAGAGATCTTAATCTGATAGTTCAAATTCATCTGTGCAAACAGAATTCGAGAGGCACTCAGATGTTTGATAAACATAAAATATAAGCAAGAATTTCGAATAACCTGGAAATTAAACTCACTAAAAAATATACCACGATGATGTCAGTTGACAAGAATACATGCACAGCTCCAAATCATTTGACTCAATATGCTTTCCTGACTTATTTCTCATGGTATGCTCCTCTGTCATGGTTCCTTGTCCCCTTACTTTCTTGTTTATAGGTAACAATTAAGATCAAACTCTCATTTCGTGGCACCAATAACCTGACAAACACGGAAAAGACAGAACTAATTTTTGGGGATTGGTAAAGAACTACAAGTCCCTCTCTCTAACCTAATTCTAACAGACATCTCTTGAAGATATAAAGGTCTACTTTCTTTCCAATATTTAATTTTTTGTTTTTGTTTTGCGCACCTTGTTCAAGCACGTTCGCATACACAGTCAAACACAGAAACACATATTGACAGTGGCAGAACTAACGGAATCAAGTGAGGCAGGGAAGGAGGAGTTAAAAATAATTCATGACAAATGTATTCTGTTTAACGGGAAGCAGTTCGATGTTGAGAAAGGACGGAGGTTTTTCCTCAAGGTCCCTTTTTTGCTAATTCTCAGTGGTGAGTAAGTTCTTAAATCCGGAGTCGAAACTCTTTTGGTTTTATTAACTATCTCCTACAGCGGTGGTCCTACTTGGGGGCTGGTCAAGTCTCTCAACATTTCCCTCTCCATTTTCATACAGGCTACGAACAGGCAACAGCCCACGTGTTATTCCTTCACTAATCCCTGCAAAAGCACCGCCGGCTGCCAGCGGCCTAGCCAGGGTCAAAGTTCGATCGCAAGAACGTAACGTTACGGACCCTGGCCCCCACAGCTCCACTCTACCATGACTCCGTATGGCATCAACACTAAGAGGCCCGGCTGGCAGTCAGAATTAGCGATCAGGTGTTTTCAAACTCTGCGAATGGCACCCTTCCAATCCCAATGCGGATCAAAGTTCGATTATGGTGATATAACATTACAGCTAGTGAGTTGTCCCAGACTCCTGAGCCGGCGGTATCGTAACTGCAAGCACAGCTGGTTCTCTAAGGAGTTACCACACTTTCGTCTCATGGCATCTGTACAACCTTGATCATGGACTCATATAATAAACTTGTTACATTAACTTAGGATCACTGTGACTCTAGCGAGCAGTCACACTCCCAAATCTGGGCCGGAGGGGTTGGGAGGAGTTTTCAGGCTTCCTTCTAATGCGAACTTTCTCTAATCCTGTATTAATGGTATGAAAATGCCAATGGACCTAGCAAACAAGATAGGTAATTTTTAAATGGTCCATACAAAGTCATATACTGGCCATAGGGAGAGGGAATAGGGGCTTGACTTCACTTTAAAAGGCCCTGAATGGTTGGAGAGTGTTTGTAGAGTTAGTACTTTTTCGGTCACATATTCATAAAATTGCCCGTTGTTGCCGAGGATGTAAGGTCACTGGGTTTACTGAAAAAGCTGTAACTTTTAGGTCTTCTGTTTCTTGCACAGAAATCTCCAAATCTAATACTGGTATTGGTGTATGTTTCTGTGTGAAAAAAATGTAATGAAGAATGAAAGTATCCCTGTATAAAATGTTTTGATTCATTACATATCAATAGCGATGAATTCGACGAAATGCTGAATAGCCAATGTGAAAAATTAATTGCGATCTTAATGCCTAACAGTCAGCAAAAGCTATGCGGGTGGATCAAAATGTTAGGGCGGCTAAGAAAATATTGTGGCTTCAGTAGAAACTCTTCCAAGAGGTATTATTTCGGTTTTTGAAAGGGATAAAGTAAGATTCAACTCTAATAACGAAAGAACACCGGCGTGGAAAAGTTTCTGCTGAAGACAATAAAGATACGCAAGTTTCTGAAAATGCCAACCCCGACTTTTTTTTTGATCTATCCTGGTAAATTTGGAGATAAAATGTACCCGCTACGGCAGGACTTCATGCGCTTTCTGTGACCAGTGATTCGGACCAAACGAGAATTCCAAGATCATTTCATTGTATTAACCGGAAAAGCACAATAATATCCTTCCAAGTAATCATCGTTATAAGTTACTGGTCAAAGCTGGCAAAAACTAAAAAAAACCAAAACAATTTATATTTTACATTGAAATTCTTCTCTCTGTTTCAATGTTCTGGACAATTAGTTCAAGGCCATATTAAACTTTCTGCCTAGAAAGTCATACATCTTCCTTTCTCCCTGAAATACAAGTAAATGCCAAACTTTGATAAGTTTTCTTTTACATCAGCGATTCCCTAACTTTTACGCCGTGCATACATAGCAAGCATACTTGTCAAGCTGCATAATCTACTCCTTGTCACTGGACCGTCTTTTCTTAGTGGGAGAACATAAAGGCGGCCGATTTCTGTCACCTAACCACTATGCGCCGTAAGCTATAAGAATCAATCTATACAATTTCTACAACCGCACAGAGACACGGCCTACTCTCTGCGCCGATCTGCGGGATCGGTGGCAGCTTATTTTATAGGAATGAAATTGTGATTCCTACTCACCGACAGTCGCTGATCGGAGTGCCCCGTCAGTGGACCGTCACCTGATGTGTGACGTCATAGGGCTGGACTGGGGACTTTTTCAACCGAGAAGTGTGCCTACACGCGCTGAAAATAATTATGCGTCCTTTATGTTCTACCCTCGGAAAAATAGGCGCAGAGTGAGTATGTCACCGATACGCCGAAACATATTCGGTGGCCTCTCTGTACGAGCCCCTAGGAACCGATGTCCTCCTCTTACTCCCCAAACTTCCCCGAAAAGAACCGTCTCTGTGGACGTCAATGACATATTATCTCTTTGTAAATGAGTCTACATTTACATGATTAGTTACCAAAATACAGGCTCATTAGCGAATCCGTATCTCAGAAAGCTGTATTACTCCTTCAAATGCCTAAATACTATTCTTATTTCGGTGGCTCTGGAAAATACTCGGACAGGGAAGGTAAGGTCCCTCTTGAACTCTGAATTCCTTACGCGGGCTTTCTTATGCACCACATTCTGGAAACCTCTGCTTCATTACATTACCACTGACCGTGCCGTTTACTGGACGACGAACCCACACAGAGTCAGACACGCACCAACCTGCTCTCCCGGAGAGAATTCTCGGTCTATCGACGTAAGATCAGTTATTGAACGCGACCGTCTTTTGAGTTGGATATAGCCTCGACCTCCTTTTACAAGCCCATTTCAATCGACCGTCCTCAATGGTATGAGAACTGGGAAAACAAAGGCAGTACGATTTACCGTAATCGCAGAACGGCCAAACATGTACATACAGGACGTGCCTCTGCGTGTATACTAAGTGTAAACACCATCGGCACCATTATCATTGAAATAACAGAAGCTTTTCATTTTAAGCACTACGGCTGTTTAAATAGGCACTCTAGCTGGGGTTGCCAATAAACTAAGTTTAGACTAGTCTTCCCTCCCACCTGCACCTCCCCCCCCCAAAAAAACAACAACAAAAAACACACACACACATACNCCCCCCAAAAAAAAAACAAACAAAAAACACACACACACATACATACACACACGCATTCTCTCTCTCTCTCTCTCTCTCTCTCTCCAAATGTGAATTTTTAAAAAAAAATTGTCTAGGGATGCGGGTTGGCCTTCTGGTTGGTTAGACCCGGTCCGAGGAGTTGGTTCTAAACCGATCTATAAGCAGGGCTGTATTAATGATGAAGCAGATGGGGTCGTTCCACAGCCCTAGGATAGTAGGAACCCATGGGTCTTGCGCCTCACAAGGACCTGTGGACCGCGTGTCATTTTCCCGTCAAAGTTGGCTTGGCAGGCGTTTGTGGCCGCAGTGATCCATACTTTGTTACATCGGTTCTGTCCAAAAGAGCCCACGATGAACGCATACACCAACCATATTTGAAGCGAAAGGATAAACTGGTGCACCAACTGATGCGCCCAAAATATCGAATCCAGTGGCCGTATGCATAACGCTCTGCGGTAACCACGGGAAACTCCCAAAACATTAGTAGTGTTCTCCGTAGTTCACGCAGTACATTATCTAACGTTAATGGATTGTGCATACGGCCACAGAAGTCTATCCAAAGAGGAGAACAACTCCTTTAAGCAGCCTCAAATATACCGTGGTGTCTTTGTTGTTTTTGTTGTTGCTGTTGTTTTTTTTTTTTCCGATGATACTTTTGGCTTTCTCTCCNGTCCGATTTCCGTGCCTGGTAGGCTGGCATCTTTCGACTTCGACGGTTCAGATTTCTTCTCTGTGTTCCTCTTCCCATTGGCAGGCTCCCCTTCTGGGCTGACGTCTTTGTGCGGACAACAGAGGCCTGTAATTGCTGGGGCTGGGGATGAGTTTAATCAGTTGACGCAATCCAGAGCCATGTGGTTCATTTGCCGGTAGATTCTGCACAGAGGGCCCAACTTACTCCTTGTCTTTATATATTATGAACCCTCTCGCCTCTCCACCTGGCTGCCCAGCTTGACCGAACCTGCCAGGGACAAAACTTGAGCCGGCAAGGCTTCAGGGATCCGTGAGGCATTCATCAAGCCCTGCATCCAGCTTCAGGGTAGACGAATGTGGAGTGGAGAGAAAACTGTTCAAAAACCTCACTTTGTGAACCAAAATAGGCCAAATTGGCCAGCGACTTCGCAAGTCAACAGTGACTACTCCTGAACAAATATAGGCCCACAACACTTGTCCAATCCCTTCAGGCCTGCGTTATCATTATGACGTCAAAACTTCGATCTTTTACTGTTTTCAACACACACTATATGTGTCAATGGGAATTTTGAGGTTTCCCGAAGGAGTTGTTAAAGAAGTTGTTCTATTATAACCTTTCTTCTCACCCCCCCCCCCCCCCCCNTTTTTTTTTCAGATCCAACCAACCACCCACAACGTAAAAAGCGCTTCCTGAGATCCGTCTGTGCATCTGTTTTGTGTTGTTTTTTTTTTCGTCCTGCCAACCATCACGGTAAAACATGTAAAATAGGTGACTCCGCTTCATCGCAATCCACTTAATAGCAACATCCGCTTTATCGCAACAATTATAGTTCATTTATAAAATCGCCGTTATTTGCAATTCCTTTTAATCGCTACTCTAAGCGCCCTTCCCCACCCCCTCCCAATCCCCTAAAGAAGTTGCGAGTTAACAGGAGTTGACTGCACATGTTTAATTATCTTGCTGTTGTTATTGCCACTGATGCTAGTAAGGTAGTGCAATAGTATAAAAGTGGATAGTAGTATACTAGTACGGTATGGCAAGAAATTACATGACCGTCATTTTATCGCGACCTAAAAAACACAATTTTATAAACGGAAATGCATGTAATTACATGACTTAGATCATCGCGCGCCCATCTGAGCCTTCCCCTGATAAAGTGGTTTTCATATTATGCAAAGCAACTTAAGGACCTCGTTATCTCGTGTTCGGTCGTGTGCAAGCTGTAGCAGGCATCTGACTCATTAATGTGCAAGTGTTGTGATTTATTCACAGCCACTGAGCGCGTTTCGTCAATAAATCTGTGTATGATTCCCCAAATACCACACATGCTTTGGAAAACGCGAGAGCAACTCCAAAGATAAACGGCTACGGCGTGACGATACCTTAAAAAAGTACAAATCGTGGCAAATTATCAAACGTCTGCGATAAATGAAAAAAAAAATATTGCTTTTGGCTTCATAAATGTACAAGGACATGTAATAAAACTCCGGGAATCCCTGGCGCTGTAGACAAGGTTGAGCAGAAGTGAGATTACATGTTTATGAATGCAATTTGTGAACTTCAGTTCATGTGAACTTGATCTGAGCTTAACAGCTATTTTGGACGAACTAATCTGGACCTGACTGTGACTATTTTGTGTGCTTGACCTAAACTTGCCACAAATCGTGGCAAATCATCAAACGTCCATGCGATAAATGAAAAAAAAATGATTTTGGCTTCATAAATGCACAAGGACATGTAATACAATTCTGGGAATCCCTGGCGCTGCAGACAAGGTTGAGCACATTAAAGTGAGATTACATGTTTATGAATGCAATTTGTGAACTTCAGTTCATGTGAACCTTAATCTAAACTTAACAGTTATTTTGGACGAACTAATCTGGACCTGACTGTGACTATTTTGGGTGCTTGACCTAAACTTTAATTTTCTACCTAAATTTCCGTTCAGTTCACATCTTCCTCGAAAATCAGAACCGAATGTTGATTTCAAACATCAAGGGAGAACTGATCTAAACTGGAAACTAGTGAATTTTCATAGAACTGAGCTAAACGTGATCTTAAGGGTTTTTTTTTCCCTTAGTGAACTGAACTTGATCTGAACTGACTTTCTTGGTGAACTTGTCCAATCCTGGCTGCAGACTTGAAACATTTCACGGCTAACGATGACTGTCCTTTTCTTTTGATATGGTTACAATAACCCGGATGAGAATAACGTTAAGCCGGGTACCGTAACAATATGGGATTTCCAAAATGCCTTATCAACAAATCTGTGAGCCACATTCGCGCCATTATAATATTTCACCACCCATCACATCCCCAACAATGACAGTTAATTAATGCATACATTGGAGTAGGGAGGGGAAGACGATGAAGAAATGGCAAGAAAGGAATAGACGAACAGGTGGACAGACATGACTGGATAACCGCACATAATGATGGACAGAATCAGACAAGTAGATGAGAGTATTTGACAATGAGGGATAGGCAGACGTAGCATAGGGATAGCCAACTGAATACAACCAAAAACAGGCTAGTCTGCTGACTACAATTTTAGAATAGGATATTAAGCTCCATCACTTCATGCAACAGACATCGTGTTTCTTGCAAACTTAGCGGATTTAAAAAAAAAAAGCATTCTTGATTAGGCGTTTTCAGGCTACATGTAATTAAAAGCAATTACCTTCAAAAATACGCCATTGCTGACATTTTACTATAATGATTTGTGACCGATGCAGAGTACTATGTCTACTCTGTGAATGGAGCAGCTGATCTTGCAAGCAAGTGCCACTTTCTTTTAATATTTCATATCACAGTCCGCTACTAGTCTATTTTGGTACGGAGTAGGTAACAGATTCAGCGTTTATAGTCAACAATGACACCTCTGGCATTTTACTTGTGTTTGTTTTTGTTTGTTACGGTAGACAGGACAACACAAACAAAGGTCGATTTACACTGCACCTCATGCCACTCAGGGATCATTACTGTTGGCAGTGAAATAAAGGTGACAGGGGAACCGTTTCTTAATTTGTACATAAAACTATTAATGATGCTTCCATAAGTCAATAATGCCTCCTCCTCCAACAACGTAGCTGAAAATTTGCCAAATGAGCGCAAATGCGATTCCTCGTCCGAGCATGCCTCCCCTTTCCCCCCTCAAAGGGGGAAAAGTCATCTAAAATTTAAGCTCTACCATGCAGGAATGTTACTGATTGAACAGGATTTTAATTGTATCGGGCAATAAGACGTCGGTACAAATCTTTTAATTCCACTGTAAGCAGCAAATGTGTAAAACAAATCATGCTGAGGTGGGGCAATAACAATGCAGATATTTTGCCTGGCGTACACAGACGAACTTAAGTTTGCATTTGGGTTATCAGAATTGTAACTGAAAGGTAAATAAAACATTTTCTGCTGGAATTTTAGTGACGTCATTATTTTCTCTCGCAGGCCTCTGCTGCTCGAGCAAGGAAAGTAACCCTTGACGCAAAGGCCAGATCTGGGTCATTCGAGCTTTCCTCATGTTGCATCATAAAATACAGGCGCGCGGTAACAGAACAATGCTGTTTCTGCGTGAAAATGGTTCTGTGAGAAGTAGATACACATAATTCTCTGAGAGAGAAAGGGACGAACTTGAACACGAAGTATTATTTTTGATGTGCACATTCACCTTTCAATTCTATATTATTAATTAAAGCTACACTGGCTGCCTGACACTTGCATCATATATATATCCAACTGTTTGACTTCCCTTGTGAGCAATTTTCTAGGACTCTCCTGTTTAGAGCTTGGTTTAGGATTAAAAGCAGAGTAGAAACGAGACAGCAAAACTGAGAGAGTTCTATGAGTATGACAATGTCCAGGGACTGTCGCAGGTTTGCTTTTCCTTCCTTAACCATACCCCTAACCCTGCCTTTATTCTTAACTAAGCTCTAAGTGGGAGTGTCCTGGAATATTGCCTGGAAATTTGAAATTAGTTGGAGTTCTGGCTTTAAAAAAAAACACAAACAAGAGATTAAAACAAAACTGGAAAATTTGGTGACCGAGATGAAATCGCAGAAAGCATACCTACCAGATGTGGTTTGAAAAAACATAGGAGAGACTTCTCCATACAGAGGACAAAGAAGAAATCTCTGTATTCAGCTCTGTTTAAGGACACAGGAGAAACCTCTCCATACAGGTGCAGTATGTTGAGGACACGAGACCTCTCCATTTAAGGAGGACACGGGCGAACTCTCTCCGTTCATGCACTGTTTAAGGACACTGCAGGAGAGACATCTCCATACAGTTTGCTAACCTATCTCTCCCCTCCCCCCTTCATCCCCCCCCCACC
>JAWQUT010000193.1:335577-346632 GCA_033807755.1 Ellobium chinense
ACTGTGAATGCCCAGTCGTAGAATTCCTGGAATTCGTATATTTTCTCCTTCACCAACTCCATGTCTGTCGGTGATGTCTATAGAGACTGAGGATACAGAAAGTAAAACTGACAATGTCAAATGTCATGATATAAGATGAAAACAGCTGAAGTAAATCAATGAGACAAAAATGGTGAACGTGAAAGATGATGACAATTGTTGTTGTTGTTGTTGCTGTTTCTCATCAAGAGACTTAGGATGTTGTTGGTGGAAAATTGTGTCGCGAGTATATCATACCCTTCCTTATCAGTAAAGATAATGTGCAGTGGAACCCATAAATAGCGGCAACGAGAAATCCGGCGTTAAGGATCAAGCCCCAACAATAGCAGGGATACCACTCAGAAAATTATGTTTTCTCTAAGGTTCCTGCAGTTTCACGGAAAGGGAGGTCTAGAATATGTCACTATTAGCAGCTATTTACATAACACAAAGACAGTTCTCAGGATGTAAATACATACTAAAGATATACTTAACCTCCAAAACACTGGAAGAAAATGTCCAAGGCAAACAGAAAACCATCTAGACAAAATAAAATAGCCTGTAGATTTCTATGCAAATTCTTTCTCAGACTGATGGCGAACAACATTTTATGGAAGGCACCAATATTCTCGGATTTCCGAGAACTCTCCGAAGAGTGGCATCCCTGCACAAGCTCTGTCGATTATTATAACGTGGCACGGCTATAGAGAGACATTTTCCAAATTTCGGATCGCTTTGTTATATCCGATTTCTGCGGGATTCCACTAGAGTAAAAGAATCCGGCTTCCTCTGAGAACAGTTTCATGCGGTGATGACAAATTATGATGCAATGATTTGTTCCTTGTACAAAGTTCATTAAGTCTATCCTTATCGGCCGCCCCTTCCAAGACATACAGACAATTCTGGAAGTTCTGCAGAATACCTCTCGGCATTAAATCAAGTGTTATCTCACCGATAATTTTGCAAATTATGTTTGGAAGAAGAATTATTTGGAAAAAAATAAGACCTTGTCGAGTTACATTTTCAATATTTCCTTACATAATTTAAGACTGTACTTTCAAGTAGGCTATAATGCTCCCATTAGCAAGGACTCAACTTGCAAGCCTGCTCTATGAAAGTGGAATCAACTCAGAGTGAGAGCAATAGGTCACCACCAGGCAGTGCTGCCACTCTGGTCATGTGCTTTTACCTTTCAAGAAGGGTGCTTTATCCTTACTACGCCTAGAGTACCTATGCACTACTTGACAGTATGTGGGTTAACCAGTCTGACCCTGGTATTGGTGGATATACTTTCGAACCTTCACTATCTGGCAAACAGTCGTAGTAAAATAAATGATCTAATTCAAATTAACCCATAAATCAATTACATCTCCCCCATCATCACCACCAATAATGATATATAATAATATCCATTAATAAAGAGAAAAACTAGGCGTTACATAATCTACCTCAGTAGGGATAATTACTTAATGACAATAACTTGACAGATCTGAGTTTTCAAGAATGAACGCATGAAATCAAATGGGAACTTGCACATTAACGATGGGATTTCTTATCATCGTAAAAATTACATTAGTGCAGTGGTCTGAATGCATCCTTGGCAGTATTCAGGAGGCAAAGTTAATGTAATTCTTACCAAGATAAGAGCTCTTATTATTAATGGGCAAGCTCTAAAATACTTACACACAAGCTAAGCAAGGAGAATACATGGTAGCCTAATTGATTCCCTGTTCATGAGCTAAACACAGTTGAGCTAAATAAGCTTTTGAGAACCTCTCCCCATTGGTTTAAAATAAGTAAGTCATTTTAGGCCTCCCCCCTCTCCCCTTCAACCAGCACAAAATATGTGAAAAAAATGTTACATTGATTAATCTGCAATGACAATGTTTCGTCATCATTACATTATCTGCGTCTTTTGGACTTTTACGTGTCACATGGTGAAAGTGACAATGAAATGCAGTGGCACAGAGTGTTTGTTTTGGTTTAAAAAGAAAAACTGGCATTTTACCTTATTTTAATCTGCGTTTCTAGAGCCTATCCCTACATCCTATGAAGTGTCATTCTACCTTACTTTAGGGTAAAATCGTTTTAAGTGGCAGCGCTGCCACTAGGCTTTAGAACAGTCTGAAAACAAACCTCGAAACCGAGTCTTAGTGGCATGGCCGGCTAAAATAATGCTTAGTGTTCATTCGAGCTTAAGTGACCCGCGGATTTTTCAAGTTCTAGGTCATCTCCACATAGCAACCGGTCATTGTTTACACGGGCTGTGGCAACGATCGCGATCATAGCTGGCGTGACGGCGGAATGCCTGAGTGAGGCAAGGGTTCCACACACTGCACGTTTGTCTCTCTTCCTCTCTCATAATTACATTCTTTCTCTGTCCAGACCTCTCTCAACACATTCTACTACACACCCATTCAACGTATGCGGCCATCTGACTCTCCTTTCTCTTGGTTTCTCTCCCGTACCATTAATCTCTTTTCCCTTCCTCTCTCTCTCTCTCTCTCTCTCTCTCTCGCCATTTTGTGGCGATGTATGACTGAACAGAATTTACTGTCCCAAAGGGAAAGGTGATCGTATTCGAAGTGTGTCAATGTTTCTGTCTTTCACAGCCAATCTCTCTTAAAGTTCTCCATGTTAGTCTACCCCCATTTCGTTTCATTTCCGTAGGTGTTGCCCATACTGCCGCCCCCCCCNACCCCCTTTGCTCGTCTTCCTACCTAATCTATAACATATCCGACTAAGGTAAATTAAACACCTATTAGAGCATAAAAATATATACACCCATACACATTTATGCGTCAAAATCATAAATTACGATATTTATGCGTCAAAATCATAAATTACGATTTCAATTTTTTCCAAAGATCCACACATGTAAATCGCACTTTCTTTTTTTTCTTTAAGTCAACAGCTATTCAGCTCATAGTAAGCGCGCTGCAGTATATTGCATGAAATGTACGCGAGCAAAATACCTAAACGCCTTTAAACTCTCAAGAAAAAAGTATGGTCATAATGAAAATGAAAATAATATACAAATATAATCAAAAAATAAATGAAATAAATCAATAAAATAATAAAACAAAATGCAAATTTCAGCTCTGACCCCCTCATGGATGGTATGATATTGATGGTGACGTTCAAATCATGGACAAAATCTAAAGCAGCGTATAGGGCAGTCAAATCAAATTATGAAGATAGTAATAAAATCGTTGAGGAGTCTGCCCAGCAAAAAAACTGATTGGAAAATTCTACCCTTCAGTTTAGTCTCCTAACCAGAGAGGTGCAAGATAGCCATTATCGTGCTGACACGCAGAAAAAAAGCCAAACTCAAACAAACAAATCTTTGCACTAAAAAGGTAATTAAACATTTGCACCTTCCCCCACTCGAAGTGAGACAATCTGCCTGCCGCAAAGTTTACTGTTCTGTGTCCAATGTACACCACAATATGACGGCAACTTAAGTGGCCACTCTGTCGGGTTCCAATTTTTTTTATTTGAATCCAAACAATCGCACAAATCCGAGTTCCGTAGTGCCCTCTTGTAAAATCTCATATTAAAGAATGCGGGGTACAAGGGCACATGGCCATCTGCTAATGGGTGGGGATTTCTTTTTTTCTTTTGGGATTGGGATGGGGAGGGGGGAGGGGTAGAGGTTGGACAGAGAATGAGGGAGGAACGGGGGACAAGAGCACAAATTTCCAAACAGTTAAAAGGTAAATGCAGCGCCTCTTCTCAGGTCACTTTGTTCTCTTTTTCTTATTAATTTGGTACCCTCTCTTGCCTATTCCGAAGGCTGTTGCCAATTCCCGTTTCAAACTGTGGAGACAACCACTCAACCTCAGTCAAAGTACCTCACATATGAGATAATATACTCTCTCACTAAATGAGCAGCACTATTCTTGTACTGCCCCCACTTGGAGACTTCCAAACAATCCAAAATTTACGTAAACTTAAAGTTAATTTCACCGTAATTTCGAAGTTGCGCCGTAAAATCGAGTTTCATCGTAATATTAAAGGCCATATAGTGCTCTTAGTGATCGAGAGAGGACGCTGGCAGTGCACCACGCTTTAATGTATCTATGCAATGGGAATAAAGTCGTTTGTAACATAAATCTCTGCTCTCTCCTCTTGCTCTTATATGAATTATATGTAGGTCTACAGATCCCATCTCAATCTTTTGACTTTACGGGTGACTAATTCGGCTGGATGGTGTTTTATAATGAATGATCTGTCTTGGAACAGAAACATGCTTTGGATCACTAGACGATCTATGTGATTATGCCCACTGGGAAAGACATGTTGTTTCCATCAGTAGTGTCCTCCCTGACGTTATATAGCTATATAAGCTATTCATTCACACAGGAAATTCTGGGGTTAAAGGTAAGTGGTGATGAAATCAGCATCAGCTATTGCTGTTGTCATGGACACATGAAACACCACCTTATCAATATCATGGAGATACCAGAAACAAAACCAAAGAGCAAAAGGGCATTAGTACAAAAGACCTTTGTAGAGGAAAGCAAAGGAAGAACAAACTCCTCAGAAAAGAAACAAAGAAATATAGTGCTGCAGAGTGCTGGGAACTTTATCTTGTCAAATCTCTATCAGAATGTGAGGTTTCATAAATAATGGCGTAAGGATTTCTGGGATAGCCTCGTCAGATTCTCCAACTTAATGTCTGAGGGGAAAGGTACATTTCGGAGACTTATGTAACATTTTGCTGCACATCTCTGATGGCTTTTCCCAAAAAAATATGCAAAATGTTCTATTCTGTGTCCTCCACTTTCATCAGCTTACTGTTGCTTTAGGTGGCAGCATGGTTTAACAAGTTGAACAAGTTTATTAGGAATAAGCCCAGACCACAGTCGTGGCACATGTGCCACGTGGTTTGTGCTGTGGTGTCCTTGGGAAAGACACTTTAAGCCTATTCCTCCACTTGACTCTGGTGTGAGTGAGTACCTGGTATTCAAGCTGGGGGGAACTGTGATTTGGTTTGTAATAATGCTGTAGTATGATGAATTTTGTGCACTGTTGTATGTATGTTAATGTTACATGAATGAAATGTGTAATTTGTTTGGCAATGAAAAAAATATTGCCTTTAAAATAAAAAAAGAGTTGACTTTATCTTATCTTATTTATATTATCTCTGACAGATGCTTATGAGATGTACAATAAGTAGTGCACACCTTGTACATTTAGCGGATGAGCAGAATATCAGTATTATATTATCTCACTGTGGTCAAAGTTTACTTGTCAATCACTGTGACAGTGGTTCACAAACTCACTTGGATTTATTTGACATTGAATCAGAGTGATGTTGTACTGAAAACATGTTTTCTGTGATGTGTGCATCGCTAGTGATACTGAATTTTCAGATACCCAGGATGTATACAGTAATGCTACGTAACAACTCTGACATCAGTCTCATTAGTCATCATGAGACACTAAATAAGGCAAGATATTTGGTTGTATCTAATGTTCTATTGTTTCATTAGTATTTCAATTTGGCTGCCAACCAATTTCACAATGAAAGAATGGCATGCATAATTTGGAATTCTTTGTGTATTATTCATTTTAAGGAGATAAGTCGGCGATCAGCAGAAGGGATATCTTGGTTCAATGGGTCCTACTGTACACACTATCTTCTGCAGAGATTGGTAATGAACATGTATATGTATGGGACCGAACATGTATATGTATGGTCCCATAAAGGAAATAAATAACTGACACTATCATAGCAATTTTACAGCTTATTATTCCTCTCTGGTTTTTTAAAAATATATAATTGCCTCCCTTATAGCAACGAAAGGAGACAACCATGTCAAAGGATAGTATATATTACAGATAACAGGTCTTTCCTGCTAAAGAGCAAATCTGATGTTCAATATACTTTAATAAAAATGTGGCTTTAATCTCTCAGAATTGTGTATGGTTATGTAACAGGCTTGAGAAACCAGTTTCTCATCCTGCTTTAAAAGAAATATTTCCAACATAGCTACCAGAGACCTTTAAGTATCACTGGTAAAATGTAGATCTATTTTTGATATGAAAAATGTTCCACTTTAGCCATTTTCTCATCAGTTTTTATTTGCTTATGTTCAGTGGGCTTCACTCCCTCACAAAATATAAGCAAAATATAAGGCCTAAATTCTGTTCGTGAGTATGAAAATTTCATTAAAATACTTCAGTCTGCAAACTTCCTAATCAGTCATGTCCTTTGAACATGCATGTTCAAACCTCCAATTTCTTCAGCAGATTTTACCATGTTTTACATTTGAAATTGAAAAACTAATGCTGTATTTTGTTATGTGAAGATTCAAATCAGTGAAATGTCCCTTCATATCTCTCCTTTGGGTTAGGGACAGCATGTGCAAAGAGAAAGCATAATGAGTGAGTTCCTAAACAATTATCATTTCTAGGCACCGTCCCAAGAATCCTTGCTTTTCCCTGGTCCTAGTGCTAACCTAATACACCTATCTACAATTTAGACCACAGTTTTACCCATAATTAGCCCCAAAGAGAGGGATATTGAGTCATCATGTACCACTAAAGAATTGTCTGCATACTTATCTTGACAAACTGACTCAATGGGGAAGATGAAGAAGTGTGAGGCAGAATCTAGATTTAGACAGCCAAGTATAGTCTTTAAAATGGGAAGAAATTGTATCTAAACCTGTTACATATAGTCTACACACTGATCTAGATCTAACCACTCAATAGTCTGAGTCCACTAATCACTCTATAATCAGTCTAGATCTAGATCTGAAGTGTAGATGATGAAATCTACCTAAGAAGGTTTAAATTTAATTGCACCTGTCCTTGTCGATAGATATAGATCCATCATTCTTGATAAGCAGTGGAATAATATAGGAACCAGACCGATATGGTGATCAATAACTGACTGAACTGTATTGATGCAAGAGCAGTCCTGTCCCATTTTCACAAAATCCCCCCATTAAACTGTACCCATATACCCTTCTCTCCTGCACTTCAAAAATGCACACTATTAAAAAAAAAAGTCGACAAATGACAAAACCTCTCCCCTCAAAATTATGACACAATGTAGGGGAGAGGGGGAAGAGGAGCAGTAGTGTGGAAATGTGGTCCAAACTATTTAATTGATATCACAGGTATCGATACCTGTAATAAACTGATGTTAAGCAAAGTATCAGTCATCTTCTTATCGCTTAAATAAGCAATGAAAGGTAAAAGCAATTTCTGTACCTTCTGTAACAAACAACTATTGTAATGTAAGGCTAAATAAGGAGAGTGTTCACCGGGATTTTTGTAAACAAGGCATAAAACATGAAAATCAAATATTTTGGCAATAATTCTGCACAATGTCATGAAAAATAAGAATTTACCAACAAAAAAAAATGCTACGGCCCCTATTATATTTCGCCCGTGAGAACAAATCCTTAGTATGTCTTTTTTTAATACAATCCGGTCTATTCCTTTTATTCCTTCTTCCTCTTTTCTACCACATTATCACACTTGAGCCGGGAGAGCAGGGGGTGGTGGGGGTTGGGGGAAGAGGAAATGTCCATGATCCACCCCAATCCATATTATGACCCGGAGAAAACACTGTTTCCGCGTGTAAGTAGACTAACTAATCCTGATAGATTTGGGCTACAAACTAACGATCTAGACTACTTTAACGTCATGCATTAGATTGCCCATTCCATTCATATTATATAGGATTATAGGCAACGGATGAAATGAGAAGTAACAACGCTTCCGCCTAGGGAACACATTAGAACGGAAGTTAATTCCACGCAATGAGATTGTGCAGAAGAGCAGGCCTAATCTAGTCTACACTCACGGCTGGGCCCCATGCATCATCTTTCTGCCATTGATGTTAAATTCAAATACTTACCCTTCTGTCCTGCTGCAAGACGACCCTACTCTAATGATATTTAGGCTCAGCTGACTACAGGAGAGCACATGCTTCGCGTTGCCACGAACAACAACATACACACACCATAACTTTCTAGCAGACAAAATGCCGGTCGGCTCGCGAAGGGCCAATCGAAATGCGAATTTCAGTGTTTGAACACATTTGATTGGACAGGAGATACGATTATGTGTATTACTATGCATATAACCTTTGACATTTTTCTGTTGTGAAGATCATGTGTGTTCTCGTAGGATCAAAAAATTTCCAATTAGGGCCTAGGCAATAAAAACTTGACGCATTGGTAAGTCATATTAGATTTTATGACTTTACTACGGTTCTATTTTATTGTTCATTCTTTACCAGATTGTCTCAGCAGGCGCACTACCATTAGGCTAGACTATCATTCGCAAAGTCTAGGCTACTATAGAACGTAGAGTCTAGACAGCTTGATACAATATCTGGACTAGACTGACTCTAGAGACTAGTCTAGACGTCTAGATTCAGAGATTTAGATAAACGTGTTTAGACTGTGATCTAATATGGCACAGGGAATGGTAATTGTTCCCATCGACTTTTTAAATGCGTTTGGTGTACTATCAAGGAACTTTATATAAATTAAGTTGTTCTTTGATTCTTCACACTGAAGTGAATCCAGTGATTACAAACATCCATCTACTAGACCTTTGGGGGGATTCTCACTTTGCTGTTGGGTGATGTAAGGACACTGTGCAAGTGTGCATGATGTGCTGTGAAGGTGGGTTTTGCACATTATTGTGAGCAAGCCAGATAAAAAGTTAGGGCAGAGGAGACAGAGGTAGACGAAGTTTCGGGAGGTTGGAGGGNCTGTGCAAGTGTGCATGATGTGCTGTGAAGGTGGGTTTTGCACATTATTATGAGCAAGCCAGATAAAAAATTAGGGCAGAGGAGACAGAGGTAGACGAAGTTTCGGGAGGTTGGAGGGNGGGGGGGGGTCATCATCTCTCATATAATATTGTATGTCTTGCAGAATTCCATTCCACAGCATTGTGATCCAAACCCAGAGCATCATCAATATCAGTTAAATTACACATGACACATTAAGAGGTCTCATCTTCCCTAGCCTGGATTATCGTTCATATTTTGCATTGCCCATGTCTCCTTTTCATCAAGCCTACATCAACATGTGATAGTTTGTGCCTCACTGTAAAATTATACTGTGATGCTGACTGACTGTACAGGCCTAACCTATTAAGGCCCTGTAATGGATGAAATATTTAAAATACTCATTATTAATATATGTTGATTATTCATCAGGAACATCTTTTACAGCAGACATTTCCATTGAGGCACACACACCCCACAATCATATAATGGATCTTGTCACCGAACGCTACCATTACTTACTGGCCAAAGCAGGTAAAAACTTTGGTTAATCATCTGCCCATCCATCCATCCATCCATCCATCCATCCATCCATCCATCCATCCATCCATCCACTGCTCCATCCTACTCCACTGCGAGCCTTGCATCAATATATGAGACTGTCATTATCATCCATCCGTCCATCCATCCATCCATCTGTCCATCCCTCTGTCTGTCCATTTGTCCATCCCATCCATCCATCCATCCATCCATCCATCCATCCATCCATCCCCATCCATCCATCCATCCATCCATCCATCCATCCACTGCTCCATCCTACTCAACTGCAAGCCTTGCATCAATATATGAGACAGTCATATCATCCGTCCATCCATTTGTCCATCCCACTGTCTGTCCATCCCATCCATCCATCCATCCATCCATCCATCCATCCATCCATCCATCCATCCATCCATCCATCCATCCATTTGTCACCTATGCATCCACTCAGTATGACATTTTTTTTCTTGGAAAACTTCCACCTACACCTATGGTTTCCTGCCCAAAGAGACAGATGCGGTGGAAGCATCCACCCTCTTGAAAGCTATTTTCCTTGTATTCAAGTGTCCAGTGTCCCATGAGTATAAGGATGCAGCCCTAAAATATTGTTCCTCTGTAATGTTTTTTTCTTCCAGATACCAGAGTGGCCGACTGGTTTCTCATGAACTCTCCCTTGCCAACAATTTTTGTGGTTGCCATCTACCTTTTTGTAGTCACCCTGGGTCCAAAATGGATGAAAGATCGTAAACCTTTTGATTTAAAGGGGCTCATTATTGTGTACAACTTTTGTCTGGTCTTACTGTCTGCATACATGGTGCTGGAGGTAATTAGATATTATGTTCACCATAAGTGTAGTCTAATATTGCCAAGGACTGAGTCATTGTTACCTCTGTCTTATGGAAACTTTCACTTTAGCTGACAAATCTTTAAGCCATTATACTAAGAAATGTGACCTATCCATGGTATTGTGTCCTTCTCAATAGATCAGAGCTACTGCCCTGCCTCACAACCCTAATTCAGTCCAAATTGTCTGTTTAT
Source organism: Ellobium chinense (assembly GCA_033807755.1). Taxonomy (NCBI): domain Eukaryota; kingdom Metazoa; phylum Mollusca; class Gastropoda; order Ellobiida; family Ellobiidae; genus Ellobium; species Ellobium chinense. The sequence continues at coordinate 345,935 of JAWQUT010000193.1, forward strand.
CATTTTTAGATTTCAGATTTAGCTTTTGTTTTTAGCCTCTTAACAAATGGAAAAAAAAATCAGGAATGATTTTATCCATGTTATAGTTGCTAAGATTCAAATTGGATTGGTTGGTAATGACAGTGAACTCAATCATCTTGTTTTATCACACATCGTGATAATGACTTTCTTTTATTTTTCAGTTTATTCTATCATCGTGGGCTGCCCCAGGCTTCAACTTATTGTGCGAGCCTATGGACTATTCGGATAATCCATATTCAGTGAGGGTATGTTGCACTTTTAATAATATTTCCAACTTCTTCCCACATGTTAACATTCATCTAGATCATGGATATTGCACAAGTGGCAACATTATGATCATAATAAAAAGGGTGTTCTTCTCCAGGTCATATGAGGGTGGGGGAGACATTCCCCAATTAACATGAATTTGCGGTGGGATTTGTAAATTTTAAGAGGGATTTTAGGTCTTTCATGAGGATACAAACTTTGAGATGCATGAAAGAAGGGGAGATCAGCATTGTGCTTTTTTGTGGGGATGAGGGGAAGGGAGGGGGCGAACTGCGTGGTCACACAGTTTGGAGAAAAACCGGGGCATCAGTATTCGCTATTAGACAGTTCGCGGCCCAACGTTACCCGCACCGACGGCCCGTATCGAGGCAGCTTCGCCCGCGTTATGGAGAATTACACCAACGGCTAGC
>JAWQUT010000193.1:348008-367702 GCA_033807755.1 Ellobium chinense
ATGGGGTAGTTTAGGAGCACACAAGTGTCAGCTCAGCATGGCACTCGGTCTGGATTGTCTTCTCTTTATACACCCAGTAGGCTCCCTTACATGCTGATACGGTACATGCGACGGTCGGGCGCGAACTGCTTTTGCAACATCTTTCTGGTGGTTCCGTGGATGGGCCGTATTGGTTACAGATCCTCAGGCCGAGAACTGTCTATTGTGTCATGATTTTGATTTCCATCATTTGTGTTAGCCATCATCATCATCAGCAGCAGCTTCGCATCATATTTGACAGCCCTTTATGTTTGTATTTATCACCATTGTTGTCATTGACATTGTCATCATTATCATCATCTTTGTCCACATCAGTTTTTGGTACTGATGAAAAACAGCCTGATGCGAACTTATTTAAGAAACATACCCATCCACCTCCCTCCTCCAATATCTCCCAAATTTCTTTTCGGCAGCTTCTCAAAGTGTGTTGGTGGTTTTATTTCTCCAAAATCATCGAGCTGATGGACACTGTAAGTAAAGTATTTATTTAAGTAAAGTTAAGTAAACTGACTAGTTGATGCTACTATGGTAGAAATTTAGTTTTGACCTATAGTTGACACTTGCTGCTGCTTGGTGTTTATCTCTCAGCTATATCACTTTACTAATTAGTATAAATAAACATTCCATTATCTAAGCATCTTAGTGAAAATCTGAAATGACTGGAACAGAGGCCAAAGCCAAAAAATACTGTATATATATGACTGTGTCAGCATGTACACCTGGGAGAGTAGACTTTTTAGTGGAGCATAACTTATGTACTTTTATCGTTAGTTTTGTTCATATTTCTCAGAGCACTCTTGTGAAATTGATTTTAGGCACCATATCACTGAATTACTACCACTGCTCTGGGAACATTTCTATATATTATGTAAATCTGTGGTGCTCTCACAGGTGTTTTTTGTGCTACGGAAGAAGGACAGTCAGATATCTTTCCTTCATGTATACCATCACACCACCATGCCCCTATTATGGTGGGTTGGGGTCAAGTTTGTCGGAGGTGGGGAAGGTGAGTTCTCTTGTGAATCATTTGCTAAACACTTTTTTCATTTCTAAGGTCAAATATTTTGACATATTGTTACATTCCTTGTCTTACTGTTCTTTATGATCTTGGCTTCAAAGGAATGTTATAAGCTTGGAACTTTTAGTCACAGATGCTTTCCACACCCAGCTAATCAGTTTTTAGCAACATCCTGTTAAAAGTTTATATACATGTACTAGTATATTGTCAGGTAAGGAGTTGTCCCATTAATTTATGAACTTTTTTAGGCTGGGGTTAAACCAATTCTCATCTTCACATCACTACATCGGGCGTGATAGTCAAATAAATTCACATGCCTAACACCAACCATATCAGGCAGTGGTAGAATTTTGCATCCCAGTGTAAGATCATTAACCAGCAATGCGCAGAACAGTTATAGCCATAAAACTGGATCACACAGCCAACAGGTGGCTGGGACAGAGACACCTAACACTATGAGAGTTTTTATTAGCTAAATATACTGTACAGCTGAAGTCAGTGAATGAGCACCACCGGATAAGCTTCGTGTTTATTTCATATTATTTTCATATTTCACTGAAGAGATTCATTTGCCACAAAGAAACAGCTAAATCATTAATGTTTCCCCAACTCATTGATGCCACAGAATTGTACAGTACTGACTCTGTGTATGTTTTAAGTTTCAGAATATTTGATGGAGAGAGAAATATTTTTGTAGTGTGAACAGGATGTGTTCTTCCTGCATTAACTCTATAGCACTAGGCAAATGTGGTCCATGCCATGCCTTCACTTTTCGACCCAGTAGTGACCGTCTTATAGTTTCAGCTGGAAAATATCCACTGTCCTGATTATAATGCAGCAAACAAGTTTAATGCTAGTATCTTTCAGATCACCATCAACATGTTAAAAAAATTTGACGCTCGCATGAGAATTTATATGATGCTCACTTTACATGGGTTGATGTAAACACATTGCATACTTACAGAATGAGTGGACACCGTCAACTGTCAATTAAGAAAGTTCATTGATGTGTCACAACAAATCCCCACCTTTCTCTGTAAATATTTGCAAGCACATTAATTGAAAACCTTAAATGCAAAACTAGCGCTCATCCAAAACACCCGGAAAGTCACAAATGGATTGTTGGGTTAGACTGGTCCTAGAGATATTGCAAATCCTGAACGCTTCATGATAAGTGTCTTTTAGTATGCATTACTGTAGCAAACTTCTTATTTCCAGAATCTATAAAAAATTAGTGGACATTGTTGTATGAGTTACAGTACCATTGTATAAGATCATTCACTGAAAAAAATAAAGACCTTGTATTCATGATTATCTCATGATTTCAACAGTTTGAATTGCAGAATCTCCCAGAAAAATGGCATTTTGTAGCCACTGGAAATTTGGACATAGAACACTGTAGTGTTTTGTTTTTAAATGCTGCTGAAAGGACAAAAGTGTTAAACAACTTCATTTCTGTTTAGCATTGATAAATTAAATATTGTTAGAACAGGGCTTCCCTCTAGCCTTCCTGTGGATTTAAATAGTGTGCTGTAAGGTATAGGGTGCAGAGCGCATGGTCTTTTTTTTATGACCTAACCTTTTAATTACATTCTGAACTATGAACTTTTCAGCATTCTTCTCTGCAACTATCAATTCTGGAATCCATGTTCTGATGTACCTTTACTACCTGCTGTCTGCAATGGGACCAGCCATGCAGCCCTACCTATGGTGGAAAAAGTACATGACCACTCTTCAGTTGGTAAGACATTATAATTTGCAATGTATCTTCATGTTTTTTTTGTTTTCATCTATTCAGCCATCTTCTCACAGGTGACATGGCTTAATCAAAGGAATAGTAGCAGTTCAGCATGAAAAGGGTGCATATGTTTTCAGCTCTTGTTCTTATGCAGGAAATATTAATTTTACTTAAAAAAAAAAAAGAGAAGAGATGATCTTACCTAGATTCCAGTTAAGCACAGCTAACTTTTAAGCATTTAACATCCGTGATATTGTTGCAGGTATGGCATAGGAATGTAAGCATATCCACCTCTATGCTATACAACGGATATGATGCTCAGCTTATGTGCAGACTTTCCCCACATTTTTTATAATGTGTGTAACAAACATGCGTTGGCACTTGAGGTGAACATCACATCCATCATATAGCAAGGAGGCAAAAAGAGCTTATGTCCCCATGCAATACTAGCGACAGTGTATGTCCATAATTTTTGTGAGTGACACAGCTTTATGAAAATACTCTAGAATACTTTTTTTTACCTTAGGAAATTAATGGCTGATTGGAAAGGAAAGATGACAACAGAATAGCAAGTTTACATAATTCTGTTACTTTTTGGTTGCAATAGCATTTAAATTACAAATTTCTCGTGCAAATTGGGAGATTTTGTATTCAATGAGTAGGATTAAGGACAGAAAGAGAACAGAGGTTAAATGCATTTAGTCGTGCCTTTCCTTTTCCTTGCTTTCATTACATACAAACCCATCTTTAAGTGGACCATTTGAACTTGACACCTATCTTTTTGAGTGGCAGTGATCTGAAGTATTTACATGTGTGTGTGTGCATTTGGATATCAAATGTATACTGTTTCTTGTATTACTGGTTATCCAGTGTAAACAGTACAAATTTATTACGGGTGATAAACTTAACTTTTTTAAATCTTGTCTTTATTTACTTCTTGACAATCCAACTCTGGATGATAATTTGCAGAAATAGAGGTTGGATGTGAGTGTTGGCATGGTTCATGTATGCTGTACATTGTGGCATTTCAGTGTTCATTCGCATTGGTGGAATGTAAAGAGCATCCTGAAATCTCCCAAAATTTAAGATTTTTCTGTTGAAATGCATTACTTTTAGATAGTTTGCAGGTTTCAGTGGCCATTATTTTACCAAGAATCGATCTTAATGTAAGAAATTATACTGTTAGAGAAATATTGAAATGTTCTTGAACATCTCTTGAAAATGATTTCCAGACTGTGCATTAACTCTGGCATAGGCTCATTATAATCAAGACAGTTTATTAATCAGTGGATGATTTCATCTTGTCATTTCCATTCTATGACAGATCCAGTTCTGGATGGTGATGTTCAAGACAGCCTATGCCGTCTATCTCAGCTGTGGATACCCTGTACAGTATGGTTACATCTTGGTAGGATACATGGTATCACATATCATACTATTCTCCAACTTCTACTACCAGACTTATCACATCAAGGCCAGACACAAGAAGAATGATGGTGGGTCCCAACAGCGTGTTAGCACAGGCAGCCAGACAAATGACAATAACAACACAAGAGGGGCTGCTGGTAGTACACACGCTAATGGAGCTTCTGCAAATGGAGATGTGAAAGCTCGCAGTAGAAAGCTAAAGCGCTTGGACTAAAAGAGATTGATGTTCATGTGTGAGAGAGTGCTTTTTGTTTTTCACTTTAAATCAGGTCCAGCTAATAGGTCATACATAACTGATAAGGGGATTCATTGGGGTTTGCACAAGTGCTATAGGAGTGAATGAATATGGCCCACCTTTAACGACACTTAGACTTCAGCTTGTTGCATTTAGACAGTATCCTTCCTGACTGTAATGTGAACACATTAGTACATGGACTTTCTCATTAATATTTGAGAATTAACCTGCATAACATCCTTGTTCAAAATTCATTTTCCTTCTGCTAGCTGTATTTGAACTATAATGGAAATTTGCATTGGCCATATTTCAATAAATAGTAGCCATTCTGCTCAAAGCTTTGACAAAATTACACATGTTTGGCTTATTTGACCAAATTAGTATACTTGTTATTCCTCTCAGATCTGAATCCAGTCTTCTTTTTTTTTTTTAAGCCTGGATTACTCAAACAATCTTTGGATTTCAGTACTGGATATATTAGTGCGGGTGTATGTACATACTTTATGGCTGTTTGTAATGCTTGTTTCAGTGTGATTTTTTTTTTTTTTTTACCAAATCCAACAAACTATGAATATTATTGCAGACCCAAGCAAAGTGATAGGTTTGTGCCATTTATGTCTTAAGGGAAATTTTTCATCAGCACATAAGAGGTTTGAGGCAGGCTGTGGGATATGAGCTTTGATGTTAGAATAGACCTCAGCTACATTTCAAGTTCAGTAGGGTTTGTATTAATTGAGTTTTAAGCAATATTTGATCAGTTCCAAACCAGAATACAATAGTTGGGGAATAATTTACAAGTATATATTGCCAGGTGCCATTTGGAGCCTAATTTCTGATATTTTTCTTTGAATGTATTGTACAATCAGATACCCTCCACTAGGTACTTCGCATCACTCTTGTCTCAAGAGCCACAAATATTATTGTCACTTTCTGCATGCATTGAGAGCTAGAAGAGTTGTCACAGAAGTATAGTCTCTGCTAGTTTCATTGAAATCTTCCCATGATGTTAGTAAGCCTGCTTGCCTAAATGACAATCCATTACCTTTCCGTAAAAACTTGGTAAGTGTTTTCAGTTCTTCAATGAAACTAAGAAGTTTTAACAGAACGGTAACAACATTTCTACCAGTATTGCATTATTGCTGCACACCTTATCATGTGGCTTAACAGCTTACAAATATCAGGTGCATAATGCAATGTTGCAACTCTTTATGATCAGAATTCTTCATCCTCATCATTTAGCTCTGTGACAACTGGTCAGACACATTGCATCGGCATTCGGAACCTGCAATCCATACAACATCATCAACATATGACCAATGCTGGCTGTCTCATTGCTTCGCCTTGAAATTGCCATTTGCCTGACTGAAAGGTAGCATACATGTTTGACTATAGCGCTTCCTGGGTTGTCACCAACATTGGAATAAATCTGATGCCAGCATTTTCTGGATCGCCACCAACATGCAAAAAAATCTCGATATCTGCGTTTCAAAGGTCAATGAGAAATCTGCCATTGTATGGTGGAATGCTGAAATCTCAGAGTCAGCAGGCCTGTCAAAATTGTATCGAGTAAAGAGGAAGTTGTGATAAGAAAAAAATATCATAGCGCAGAAAGACAAACTGGAAAGGGAGGTCATGAGTATGGGAACAATCTTTGATAATTTATGCAGTCTAGGTCTGATATCAATAGCGCCCACGCGTTAAAAGAGGAAGAAGAGAGTAAGGTACATGTTCTAAAAGGTGCATGCTGTAACACCCTCGCGGCATTTGGGCTATCTCTTCTTTGTTCATCACTTTCTCCTCCTACTCCATGACTTAGTGGCAGCAGCAGCCTTGGACCATTGATTGATTAATGCTGAGAAATGAAAAATATCAGCAGGAATTGGGAGAAGGCGACAGTTAGTAGCAATATGGTCCAATGTTTTCACTGGTCATACTAGCAGGATGTTGACTTAAGAGGGGTGGAGTAAGTTACAAAGGAGAAATAATTCAGTGGTAATAAAGAAGTAATAAAGAGGGAGAGATGTCAACATAAAAAATGTTGACATTAGTGGACTAGACTGTAAATATATATATATGAAAAACTGTTTTCACCGTTTTTTGAGAGATCTGTTTTTATTGATTTTGACTGCATTTGTGTGCTGAAATTTGAAACAATTCTTGCTTACTGATGGTTTTTTTTTTTTAAATGACTGTCATTTTTATGTGTTGAAATTTTTATGCAGATGTTTTAGACAAGCTTTAGTCTGTCTTCATTTATGCCTTTGTTACTCACATATTTCCGGTATAATTATTTGTCAAATCTCATGACTTTCTTTTGAGATTTACGATATCATTTACATTTATTTGATATACACTTATATGTACCCCAGTTCTTTGAACAAGACGTACTGTGGGCGACTACATTGCCAACTCACAAATTTATGCATTTTGCATAAGTTAATCCCCTTAATTAAAGAGCATTGCCACTTTGCCATTCCAACACTGCAGTCATGCCATAGTGACAATCTTGCATTTTTCCCAGTGCTGAAAGCCACTCTTTTGTGTTTAAGAGTCACATATTGGAGATTGATTAGTACAAGGTATTGTTGCTTTTTATATATTTTTACATCTTAACCATGATTCAGTCACTGACCAAACACCCAAAAAGCATAACCACAAAGAACAACCTGTCTTTTGTATATTTTGAGCCTTTTCTGTTGCTTCTTTATGGCATTCCCAGTTTCACAAATTTGAGCTTGTAATGTCTTAATATGGAAAGAAGGTTACTGTAGATTCTCACAGCCATAGACATTCATCTATCTCTTTTGAGTGAGTTTTTACGGAGAGAGCAAAAACTTTACAAGACAATGCAAAAAACTTAAATCAGTCTCAAGCTTTGGTGCAGTTTTTTAATCAATGCCTTTTTAACTTCCTTTGTCTGAGACACTTGATGGATGTATTGAGCTGTAGCAAGCACCATGTATGCAAACATCCCATCACTGAGATAGTCGGTTTGTCTATGGTTATGATGAGATCCTTTGCCATGGTTTGCTCAAGCCTTTCTTGTAGAATGTAAAACTAGTAAGTAGATCTGAGGACATTTTCTTGGTTTTTTGGGGGGGGTGTTAATAGCTATTTATTCACCTATATCTCTAAATTTATGTCCCTCATATTATTTTTTTTTTGGTTCATTTAACCAGACATGATTAATTCAGTGTCAGATGTATGCTTTTTTATCTAAGTTGGGTGAAGGAAGGTGAAAACAGAGGGGTGCACATTAAGGATGATAAACTTATCTATTCTGTATGTGAAGACATTGCAGTTTATAGGGAGGGAATGTGATTAGTTGACTGAAAAAAATTTATATGTTTGGCATAAATTTATAAGAACTAATCCTTCCGTCCATTTGTTGTTTCAAGTCAATAAGTAAAAGTCAGCACATATCAGCATTTTTATTCTGTGTATGTGAATAGGCTGTTTTGTCAGAGAATGCAATTTATTTGAACTGCTGAAGTGAATGAGCATTTCTTTTCTTTGGTGTTGCACACCAACAGCTCGTTGAAACAGCTCATTATACTTTGTCCTTCTTACTTGCCATAGTGCCTTTGAAGCTGACAACCTCTTGCAATTTCAGGGATTTACTTCTGTACAACATTACTGATACAAATTTTTTGCTCACTCAAAATAATATTCTACATCTTACTGTTTTACTTTCTTTTCAAATATAGTATTTATAACTTACATTCCAACGTTTCTATACATCACTGTCTACTTCTCTTTTGATGTGCATAATTCAGTAGTTATTTTACATTCCTTGCTCGTGCATTTTAAATGCTTTGTTGGATGATGAATGATCTAACACCTTCAGGTGAGGGATATGGAGGGACAGATCTGTTTATTACTGTAATTTTTGTTAATATCTTTGAACAAAATGGATTTGGTCTAAGGGTAATTCATAGTCACATGATAAGAACATAAGAAATGATGTTCACAGCTAATCATCTGTTGAGAGCCACATTTAGTACTGAATAGTGGTGAAGGTCCAAGTGAACATATTTCATGCTGTGAAGTTGGCTTTGCTGACTATATTACATTCACTGTGATTGTTCCCCATGCTGACTTAAGATTGCAAGTTACCCATGCCTTAGAGCTACTTTCCTCTCTTTGTCAATTAGTGCATAGACGTATCAAGAGGAATATTCTGAGATTATAGGCTTCAGTCCCATGGGAAGTCTTCCGCACTAATTGAATGTTGATTTTTTTTCTTTTTTGTTTAAACAATTCATCAAAAATTGTTGAGCAAAGATGGAGAGCTGATAGGCTTTAAAAGCATAACCTAGAGAGCTAGTTGCATCCATCCATATATATACAACCTGCAGAATGCTATATTTACTATGAAATGTCAAAGTCTATGTCTTTATCTGCACATTGCTTTGGTATGTCATTATTTATTACATATTTAATTCAGCTTGTGGGAAATGCGTGATTTGCACTTCAAGGCCTATAAATGCTATAGACAGCTAGAGTTCTTGATATTAGGGTAGAATTGAACCAGTAGGCCTATATTGTGCCATTGTTTTCCCTCAGTGTTGAATAGTTACAAATACATTTGCCTATTTCATTTCTGGGGACTCTTAGATATTTTGTAAGAGGAACACTGAAACACACTCAGTACAAAATAATTCATAGGATACTCTTTAATATTTTGCATTAAGTATATTTTACAGTTGCCATGGGACTGATTGAATCCAACCGCTCATATGTGGTATGATCCAAAAGTCTGTGGACTGTGTCACTATTCATAATCTTTATGATCTTTATGTTTGCTCTTAGATATTTTAGAAAAGCTTTAGAAAAGCCTTGTATATGAGTTGTTTTGCATTTCTTTACAGTGCAGAGCAGTTATATCTCTTATGAGTTTGCATAATGATTATATGATGCCCTTTTATTCACTGTGGAAGTAAGGTGAATATATATGTGGGAGTATTATTTCCGTCACCACAGAAACTTGATAATCTTCCACGTGATACTTTTGACACAATATATTTTATTCACATATTTTGCAGTGTTCAGTCATTTCACAATAATTCCTATTCTTTCATATTGTGGCTTAATTGTTTACATGGTAGATCTGGTATTCTTTCCATGACATTTTTGACTTAAAAAAAGACTTCAGCTTACAGAGAATGTTCTTTCACATTTCTACCTTCTTCCTCTTCAGCTCACCAAGATGTAACCTTTTAAAAATTTAGTTATTAACAAGTTAAGCTACCCTAGCCATTGTTATGCCACTGGAGATCTACCATAAAAATGGTGTTTTGTTTATGAGGAACTAATTTTCTTAAAAGATAAACAAATGGCTTTGCACAAGGATCTAATTTTTTGTTTTCTCATGTGGGTATGAGGGCATAATTCTGGAGTAATCTGAAGTGGCATTACAGGACTGCTAATGAAACATTTAGTTTTCCTTGCAATCTTCCTTTTTTTTTTTTTTGACAAAGAAATATACTATAATTATAATCAATAATCCAAATAATGAGGGGTGTATTTAGAAATAACAGCATTTGTGTTTCCCTTGAGGAATACTGCCTCCTGCACAAATGTTTTACTAATAGTAAGTCCCTTGAATATTTTTGAATGGGATCATGTTTCATGGGAAGTAATTTTCACTTTTGAAATTAGTGAAAATTAGATCCTCATGTAACAGAAACAGAAACAGCTTTAGAAAAGCTTTAGAAAAGCTTTTACAGTACTTCTATCCAGCTGTCCAGTGAAAGTACTGAAATTCATTTCATTTGTAACTTTGTCTGTGTAATGTGCCAGAGTGTTTTTTCATAACAGTAATGACATAAGATAGAAATCAGCACTGTAAGTTTGTCAACAAGTTTGCCATATTAATTTGCAACAAATTTAATTTTCNCCCTTGAAGAATACTGCCTCCTGCACAAATGTTTTACTAATAGTAAGTCCCTTGAATATTTTTGAATGGGATCATGTTTCATGGGAAGTAATTTTCACTTTTGAAATTAGTGAAAATTAGATCCTCATGTAAATGCTGCTTTTACAGTACTTCTATCCAGCTGTCCAGTGAAAGTACTGAAATTCATTTCATTTGTAACTTTGTCTGTGTAATGTGCCAGAGTATTTTTTCATAACAGTAATGACATAAGATTGAAATCAGCACTGTAAGTTTGTCAACAAGTTTGCCATATTAATTTGCAACAAATTTAATTTTCAGCAAAGAACATTTGAATAATTGACAAGACTTCAGAAATTAAGCACATTGCATTTCCTGGGAAGCCTTAGAGAGAAGGCAAAATTTAACTTCTTGTTACAGCTGCTTATGTAAAAATCATTTAATCTTTTCCCATCACAGTAATCATGACTCTTGCCTTGCTGAAAGCTCTTACTCCACTGTGTTCATTGCCTATTGAGCTCAGTATTTGAAAATTGTTGTTAAATTAAAATGTTAAGTCTTCTGTGAGGTGTGAAGCAGAGGATTGGCAAAAAGCTGCATACTGTGCATCAGCTGTAAAGTAGAGCGTTTCCCAAGGGTGTGGCATATTGAAAAAAGATTAATGTATGAAAATATGGTCTTACTGTATTATATATCCAGAGGTCGGCTATGATGTCAGGTTCTTGTTGTGCTTGCAGTTAAGCTATTGCAAGGATTCATTAAATTTCATTTCATTTGTACCCCAGCAATCACTCAGTAATGAGTCGTTTACTTCATGTCACAGCTGATTCCGCTTCTTTGCAATATGCATATATTATTATGTACTCTTGCTTGCAGTAATTTTCAGAATAGGCATGTCTTGCAGCCAGTCATAATTGGGTTTGTGTTCCTAGACTTGGTAGTATGATAGTTGGCTCCGAAGGTGATGGGGCCATCTGGACCTAAAATTCTGCACGTTGGAGAAATCGAAAGAAAAATGGTTTCTGGACATAAAAACACTTATTTTTTTTTTTATAGGGATTACTTAGTAGTTGTGAATAAGTGTGATCTTTTTTTTTTTTTTTTCCGTGATGCAGAGTAGATGAGTGTAAACTTTCACTTCCAGTGACTGTATCTTAAACCAGAATAATGCTAGATTAAGTAAAACATCTTTCATATGATGTAAGTACACACTGCAGCAATTATCAATTACTTGGTTGTGGATTTTATTTCTAATGTTGTGTATTCATGCATATATGTATGCAAACTGTTCTGTGTTTATGTGTATTAAAAATGAGATGTATATGATTGTATGGCATTATAAAACAACTTCCCAGTTTTCATTTGTTTCATTTCATCTCATTCCAGTTCCATAATTTAGTCAAAGAGTGATTTAAGCCTTATTTTGACTGGTTTCAAGAGATGCAGCCCAATATTTTTTTGTGGAAGAGGCAATAATCATTAGCTTTTTGTAATCCCATATTCTGCCCATGTTCCTACAGACTTGCAATAAAATGGCAGTGAGCCTGGTAGCTAGGCATAGATTTGGGCCTGTGATAACCAGAATCTTTTGCCTTTGGGTTTTTTTTTTTTTTTTAAGAGTTGGAAAATCTTGTGCCAATGAGTCAGGGGATGACTAGAAGAGCTGCCGAGATCCATTGCATGTAGAAGTCTATATTTAATCTTAGGTGTAAAGCATTGCACATAATATGGAGAATAGCTTACTACTGCATGAGTGTAGAATAGAAGAGCTTTATTTTCTGTAATTGGTGATAGCTTTCAAATAACAGTATTATTTGCAGGCATCAGCACAGGTTTGCTTAAGTTCATGTAGGTTTTAAGAATTTTTATGTTTTCTTTACTCTCTGTGATATACTTTTTAACCTTTTTATTTCCGTTCTGCTTTGGAGGCAAAGTTGTGATAAAGTTGTATTTTGTGTTGTGTATTTATGGGTAAATTATGAATATAGTTTGGCCAGCTCAAATTCACTATGTTTCTTTGCTACTATTTTTACCATGCTACTACAGTGTGCTCAAAATAATAGTATGCTATAATCTGAGTGTTCATTTCTGCAGTCACGTTTGTGGTTTGGTTTGTTTTTGAAGTGAGCGGGTTGTGTGTTAGCATATTGAAAGCACCGTGAATAAGGGAAAGTTGCAGGGAAAGCAGGAAAATTTCATGTCCATCTGATCCTTGGTGATTTGTGAGATAAGAGCATGTATTTACATATACTCAAGGAAGAGGGTTAATTTCTCCTCAACCAGACCACTGAAGCACGACTTCTGTAAGAGAGGACAGCTTGCACAGTCAGAGGTGAAGCAATCGACTACACTATATGAGGGCTCATATCACTGCTGCCATTGCAAAACAATCAAATGTCAACATTTTGTAAGACATTATTGAACATTTTGCAATGGAAAAATGACTAAAAAAAGTACAGAAATGCCACTACCCCATAAATTTGCCATTTAATTTTATACTTTTAATAAGTCTTCCTCTGGAAGAGAAATTGCCAATCAAATGAGTGAGGGCAACCATTTTACAGTGAGATTGACAATATATAGAATTCCAGTTCGTGGGAAATTTCTACTTTTCACAGAAATTGTGAGGGAATTTATGCTAATATTGTGATACTTTTTGCAGGAAATTTTCCATTTTATTCGAGCATATTTAAAGGAAAATTTGTTTCCATCACTTGAGCTAGAATGACCATTTATAGTGGAATTGATGAGTGCCAGTTAAGAACTTTTCACAGACAGTGTTAGGAAATTCAGGCCGTTTAATGTGACATTGTTTCACCAAGCTTTCGTTTGTGGCAAACTCGTTTATAAGCATTTTTCCTTATATATGTTAGTTGAGATAGAAGACCATTTGCAATGGAAATGACATAATATAGAATGCCTGTTCATGGAAAGTTCTACCTTTCACAGACATTCAGGGATTCCATATACAAACCTGACATGCAACAGTTTCGTGAAACTGACAAAAATGTATCAGAAATAAAATTATAGGACAAAACAACATAAGAATATCAAATCAAAATAACATTTGTGTCACATTCACAAGACATTACTGTATTTTTTCAAACATCAAAGCTGGTAGATGCTTCTTTTGTCAGTATGGTTTTGAAAATACTTTTTTTTATTCTATTTAAATTTTGTGGTTAATCAGTTTCTTGCATGGGACCTCTGACTGTGGAAGAACCATTGATGACATACCACTAGTTCAACCTATTTATGACTGATCCACTTATATATAATATACAGAGCGCACCAAAGTATCTGTATTGGAATTTACAGTGCACTCCACTTAAATGCAGGTTGTTTATTCACACTTTTCACCTATTCACAAAATTGCTCAGGGATACAGATTTATATCATGAAAGTTCAGAACAAGGCCATGACATGTTGTGGTAGCCCCTTCTGTGAATCCTCAAAAACTATGCAACATGTTTCTGTGATTAAGTGGGGCCAGCTGTATGTGTGCAGCATGTGTACTCACCAAGTTTAATAAGCTCACAAATTTTATGTATACCCAAAAAAAATTTTTATGTGTAAATTCATGCAAAGACAATAAAGTGTGGGTGTGAACAAAACATACTTCATGTTTGTGTTGGATGATTTAAATGTTCTGAGTCTAGATAGATGATAGCTATTTGTCTGATTCGTATATTTCTCCTCGTAATAATCATATTATCGAAATGTCTGACATGACGTGATTAGCTTTTCAGCGCCTACTAGAGAGGCAAATTACTCATTTTGTCCAACCCAATTAATCCGCTAATATATAAAATCCCCCTTTTGGGGAGNGGGGGGGGGGGGGGGAGGCTGCCAGCCAGTGTCAGGGTGTTGAAATATGTTAAATGACCTGTGATCTAAATAAAACATCCAATTTTAAAGTTTCAGGTACAGTTTGAGCCTTCTTGATAGAAAAATAAAGTGTGTAGGCCTGTGTATTCGCACGCGGTCAAAACCAGCCAAATAAAATATTGGGGACCAAATCAGAATTTCAGGTGACCCTTTTCGAAAGAGATTTGTGAAAAATTTTGGGCGTTGACCCTCCTTTTTCTTCCCGTTGAAAGATCGGGCAAAAGAAGTACAGTACTTTAACCTCCATGGGAGAAATTTCCCGAAATCACAATAGTATTTGTAGAATAACACAAAATGGTAATAGGGCCTAAAGAAAAATAACAACAATAGGTTCCAGAGACCAATATTAAGGCAGAGAACCCTTGGTGTCTAAATGAGTGAATCTTGTAACGATTGTTTCCCTTGATTGAATTTCTAGACTTTCGTCAGCTGGCTCTGTCAATATCTGCCTGTACTCAAATCTTCAGTCCTACCACTGAAGAATGCGTACAATAAGACCTCACGAATTCGAATTCCAACGAATCCTTTCCAGGCCTAATATTTTTTAGGCGACCGAGAGCATTAATACACTAGACAAAGAAAACAAGGGGCTCAGCATCAGAGGATTTTGCTTGTAGCTGTGGCAAATTCTGATCACCTCCGCTTCACTTTAACATCCCCTCCTCCTCACCCCCCCCCCCCCCCCCNCCTCCCCACTCCAACCACCACCGCCAATTCAGTAGCTTCAAATCGTGTTCAGATTACCAGGTGGTAGGATAAAATCGATTTCCAATTATCTCCATGTGGCGATTTAAGGCTACTAAAGTGGGGAGTGGTTGGGGGAGGAGGGTAGGTGGGAGAGGGGTTTAAAGGTGAAACGGAGGTAATTTGAAATCGCCATCACAGGTGCTCGAAAAATCCTCTCACTTTTTTTTTTGTTTTTATTGTTCTGGCCCTGAACCTCTGATTTTCTGTGTCCAGCTTTGTCCACGATCTCGATAGCCTCACAAAATATATTAAAACTGGGACTGAGCTACGTTTGTTTCAGGTTACAGGCCTGTAAGTCTACTTTCATTATTGGGTCCTACTAAACTTAGGGGTTATATTTGACCTCATTCTTTCCTTCTTTCCTTCTTTTGGCATGCCCTGCTTCCAGTCAGTAATAAGGGCTCCAGGGGGGGAAATTTTGATTTGATGGCAAACTGTGTCCATTTTAGTTTATTTTGCTGGGCTGGGACTGTCAGGTCAAGGGTGTGCTCAGGCGGAAGAGGAGGGGTTCGACCTTGACCAGTGAAAAAGGTACGGTGTGTTTACAAATAGCAACCAAGCTCAAAATTTCATCGGGCTTGCTGGGGTTAGGTCAGTCTTAAAAGTTGGGCCACACAACGAGTTTCAGTCTGATATATGTCTGTGTGAAAGCTAAATCTTTGGGTTCAGAGGGTAGCTCCAAAGGCTAATATAGCCCAAATAAGAATAAAAGGACCCATTGGCCTTATAGGTCTGTAACCTTCATCCAGGCGGCATCGCGAATGGGGCCGGCCTTGTAGTTTGTGGGCGGTCCTCAGTAAAGGAAGTATCAGGGGAACGTCTTTGATTGGTGCGCGACAGCCACAGTGAGAGAATGTGCACACCGACTGAAGGTTTGTTAGAAATGTAACATCTTTTGGGTCACTGGAGGAGAAAACTGGGCAACATGGTAGAAATCATCCACGGTTTTAATTTATTAGTGGGACGCTTTATCAACTATCTTGTATGAGAGGAGAATGTGGCAAGATTGAACACATGGTATGTATGCTAATGAATGAGAAAAAGATATTTGCACAGCAAACACCACTCTCAAATCAATGCATTACTTTCTCTCTGTTTATGCATTTATTGCAGCCGTCTTAGCTCATCTAGAAACTGATATTTTCTTTGCTAAGGAAGGGTGTGGCTTGTTCTTTTAGGACGCTCCGTGGACCAATCAAATGCAGCCCTGATTCCTTAGAAATCAAGTTCGTGAGGGCCTATTGTATGTATTTTCCAATGGTAGTACTGAAGATTTTTTTTTTAAAGGACTGCAATAAATTAGGTCATTGTCATTGTAAAATGCACTGCAGCCAGAGACACACATACTGTATAATTTACCGCAGCAAAACATCAAGCGGGATTGTTCGTTTATTTTGCTGAAGACTGATGACCACTTAATTCAGAAGTTTGGGATTCGATTTGCAAGGATCGTTGATGTCAGAGGTCGCTAGGAGGAGAACATGTCATTTTTAGAGCTGGAGTAATAAATCTTTGAGGTTTCATTATCATTTAGTATAGATTTAGTTTTTATATCAACAGATTTACTTATGTGGTCTCATGGCGTGAGAGAGAGAGAGACACCCAGGCAGTGAGAGAGAAAGGGAGAGAGAGAGGGAGAGAGAGAGAGCCACAGACAGACAGACAGGCAGACAGACAGACAGACAGACAGACACAGAAGAAGAGAAACAGAAAGACAGAGAGAGACAGAGAGAGAGCAGACTCACTGAGCGAGACACAGAGAGAGAGAGAGAGAGACAGACAGACAGACAGAGAGACAGAGAGACAGAGAGACAAAAAGACAGAGAGAGAGAAGACTCACAGAGCTAGACAGAGACAGACAGGCAGACAGGCGGGCAGGCTGACAGACAGACAGACAGACAGACAGACAGATAGACAGACAGACAGAAGACTCACAGAGCGAGACATACACTCACAAATACAGAGAAAAAGAGAGAGAGAAAGAGAGAGTAACGAATAACGATTGTTTCCTTTAGTTCAATATTTAGACGTTCATCAGAATACTGTATCAGTATCTGCAGATAATATGATGAATTAAAACAGAAAATAGACTCAAAACAGAAACTATGTAAAGTTGATTGACTTCATCTTTACTGGAATGACTTATTCTCCATTCATGGCAATAAAAGTCAATTAAAAACAGAGAATTGGAATTAACGAGACTAATCAGTCTTTTAAAAACAAAAGATATGGATTGAGCGAACTGTTCAATTCTTTTAAATCAAGCAGATGAATGAATGAATGAATGAATGAATGAATGAATGAATGAATGAATGAATGAATGAAAACAATTGTGGGTCATAAAATTATGCAGTAAACATACCCAAAAAAAAAAAAAATAACAGAACTGAAACGAAATAAAGATTACTGGAAGGGAAGATAAAAGAAGCAGAAAAATTAAGTAACTAGCAGTACACATCAGCAGCATATAGCTAAGTAGAATAACACCGTTTCTTGCTAGTATTGTTTTTCATTGTCATTTATGTTCAACAAATGCGACTTTTTTTGTTGTGATCCCTAGATTTGTCTACTTGTGCATCTGATCCCAACTGGCAATGATACACAGCGGGGCACAGATAATGCGTATATTTTTGGGACCGGCCAAAAGCGTACTTATTAACAGAAATGCGTATTAACCATTCACCTACCCTTAGAGAAGAAAACTTGGTACCAAAAATACTGTACTCGGTATCCGTGGTCACGTACTAAGCATGTCCGTATTAAGTGTGCTCAACTGTATTTTATCAAACTGCTGTAAAAACTCGGAAACTCAACATTTGCCGATCGGTAAATTAATCTGACTTTGAACGTTGTTACGATATTTCGAAAAAAACAACTAGTGTTGCACTTCATTGAAAGTGTTTTTTGTTTTTTCGAGTCCTAAATTGAGATTAAAACTAATACTGTAATTCATGTTGGTAGTCTTCACTTAAGCCATATCAAAAGTCTTATGAAGTGTCATGATTTCTTTAGTGAAATCTATACAGCCCATTCCCATTGTCACATCCACGGATAATACATCGCCATAAATAATGCACCATTTTGAATTTTGGCATGCAATCTTCCACGTCAAATCCACAGAGGGCTGCACCAGAGCTATGCATCAAAGATTGTTGTATACAAATTGATTTTTAAAAAATGTAGGTGTTACGTTGGTTTGCCTAGAATATGCCTCGGTGCGCAACTCTGGTGCAACAGTCTTTGAATCTGACATTGAAGATTGCAAGTCAAAATATCCTGTGGAATAGTCCCCTATGTTTATCTAGGACTGCAGCATGGATAGCAAAGTGCCTGTTTTTGATGCAAGAAACACAGTCTGTTTGACGCTGTCAGTTAGGATCAGTCTAAAATGTGTGGATCTTCATTGAAAGACACACTCGACTTTTATGGTGGGTCACAGAAAATCGAATTAATGCTGCCAACTCCCCCTCATCGCTACTTTTTGGATCTTGGGAGAAAATTGCAATTAAAATTAGTTATCACTATGCACTAAATGTATAATTCAAAATGCAGGCTCTGTAAGCTGAAACTGTTGCGATTAAGCGGTATTTGCGATTAAGCGGAGTAGACTGTACATTTAAAACCAGTAAAAATAACACGGGGAACAGAAAGCACTGGGTGATTCACAAAGTACTGAACACTTTCTAACGTTCCTTACTGGGTATGTTTCATACTGAACCGTTGGTCTAAACTCTTTTTAAATGTTGCCATATACAGTGCGCGCACTCTTGTCACGATGGCACACGCCAGCTGAATCACTGATGGTTCTTAACAGTCTGACAAATTAAGACTTCTGGGATGATTCAAAACATGGCAGTGACACTGGAGTCATTGTGCTGATTCCCAACCACATGGTAGCTTTGACCATTCTTTCATGTCCTTAGCCTATAATCACAGATTTTGAGGCCTATAATTGTTTAATATGAAGGAAATTTGCGCAATGTCAGACTCACACCTCATTCCCTCGTGTTCCGCCAGACGGGCGCCTCAAGGCTCACACAGGCGGTGAGTTCAACTAGGAAGGCAAAGCCCATGCGCCTAGCCGGCAGTGCGCGGCGACGCGAATCAGACAAAGGAGATTCTGACCTCCCTAAGTTCAGTTACGAGTAGCAAAGACTTTGTCGAGAGGGCTGATACCAGAGGTAAGGACCCATGAGCCCTTGACCATATCGATTACCAACTGAGTAATGAACACTTGAAAATGTTCAGTTCTATCGGAATCATCCCTTAAAGGTCGCATACCTCCACACCATACATTTTAATTAATAACGCACTCCTTGACGCGCGTACGCACGTAGATAATTGTATGCACATTTCTTTCTCTCTCTCTCTCTCTCTCTCTCTCTCTCTCTCTCTCTCTCTCTCTTACACATACACACACACACATTAATGCAGAATGTACATCAACATTGTATAATAAAATCCTACATTATACAACTTATATATTATATTAGAATGTATAGATTTGGTATACAAATGTAAATAATTTTGTATGTGGAAATGCTTGAAACTTAATCTGGACTTAACAGTAACGCACAACATTTATGCTACTGTGAGTGAAAGCCCTTCCCTCCCACTCCCCTCCCCCACCCCCAACCAGTTCTCTGTTATTCATAGTACGGGTTCAGTCAACTTTAAGGCTTAACCCTTTTCATCCTAAACCCTC
>JAWQUT010000193.1:372755-382814 GCA_033807755.1 Ellobium chinense
TACGATGTTCTTTATCCTAATCGCTTTTCCTTTATCAAAGAGCAAAGACACCGAAAAAAAATCATCAGTTATAACAGGATCATGTAAGCTAACATCTCGCAGTAAGCAGTGCAAGTAGATATTGTCTAAACTGAATAAACATAATGATATTTTTATTGTCACTGTCAAAGTATTTTGGAGTCTGTAGGTCAAAATAAATATTTTTCATGGGCCACAGGAAAGGGAAGTTACATTTTTGAAAGATACCTTCTTGACAACACTGTTCATGACAACTGATGTACAGTATTTTATAGAACCAGCCTATAGTCAGTCAACAAGAAAAAACGCAAGCCCAAAGACTGTTTGTATATCACTTTGTCACAAAAAAAAAAACATGAGCAAGATTAACATCTGAAGCTATCGCCCCAGAAAAAAAATGTGCAAGACAAAATGCTGTCTACAGTAAGATGCTGATCACCACTTTCCTTAGTCTCAGTTACACAAAAAAAATGTGTCAATGCATCGTCTTTCGCACACGCTAACTCCTCATCAAATGCTTTGCAAGATAAAAATATGTAGACTTGTGTTTTGAGCAAACTCCTGACAGCAAGAAAAAAAAATTGGCACGATCAAGGGTCTTCGTCGTGTATCACAACGGGTGCATTAGCATTAGGCAATTGGCAAAATGGCATAACCTCTCCAACTTAGGCATTGAAAATAGAACATCACAGTTTGTTGTTGAACAGTTCCACAGAAAATGCCACATCCGCCACACTATTCCATTCTCTTACTGTCCCAGCTGCTATAAAATTTAACTTCTCTGTATCAGTACGAGCAGTATGAACTGGCGGAAGTATCCAACGCAGAATACTTCATTGAACGGATCCATAGGAATAATTTACTTCACTGACGCGGGACTTTTCGATTCTTTGGACCTAGTATAAAAAAAAGGGTTTTCCTTTCACCATGAATTAATTCCCTTGCGTATCCCTAGTTTCCCTTGAACATACAAGGGTGGTTAACTCTCTGCTTTGCGCAGAGACCCGATCCAACATAGAATTGAAAAATTATTACTTCCCTTGCGTGTCTCTAACCTCTGCCGAGCACGAAAGGGCGATGAACTCTTTTACAAACTTGTCCGTTATTTTCACCCCATACAAAAGCAACAGCGTTCAGGATGCAACACTTTCCATGGAATGTTCTCATCAATGTTGTGGCGGTATAACATAAGGTAAATCTGCTATGAGGTCCCTGGACCGGGGCCGCTGCTTCCAGTTATCTTGACCAATGCAAACGTTTTCCCCGCGCCACCAGGTGTTGACATCATCGTACCACGAATGACCTCTCGTGTCGTCATGAGCGAGGGCGCACACGCGGCACCAGAAAAAAGTGTTGATGATGTCACCAGTACCTTTCCACCTAGAAAGCAGAAAATAGTCATCACGTGTGAAAAATCATATCTGTTTTCCTGGCCTCTCAGGCACGTCCCAACTTGAATTGGATACGGGGCACACCTCAATCTGAATTGGCAACCGAGCATATCCCAACTTGAACTGGCTACGGAGCACACCTCAATTTGATTTGGCTACCGAGCACATCCCAGCTTGAGTTGGCTAGTAAGCACATCCTAACATGGGTTGGCTACCGAGCACACCCCAACTTGAGTTGGCTATAACAAGCGCATCCTAACTTGGATTGGCTATGGAGCACATCACAACTTAAATTGGGTATCTGGTTGGACTACTGACATCATGTCAAAGAAAATGAATGGGTACCCTCGAATTATATTGGCCAACTAATCAAGATCAAGTTGGTGTGTGCGCAAGGTCCTGAGATATCAATAAACAAATCGCTGACCAACTTCGGTCAACATGTGCGCTTTGGCCAACAGTGTTGGTATGTGCGCCTGAGAGGCCTTAATTGTTGTAAAGGGACATGAGGTTACTTGTTTGAGATACAAGAGTCGGTCGGTCGGTTGGTTGGTGAGTCAGTCAGTTGGTCGATCGGTCGGTTGAATGGCCGATCAGTGTCCGCCCGTCTACCTTTTAGTACAGAAGGCTATTTGTTTATTTATCTGTTTCAGTTCCGCCTTTGCTCTCTTCCGCTCTCTACATCAATCAATCAATCAATCAATCAATCAATCAATCAATCAATCAATCAATCAATCAGTCAGTCAGTCAGTCAGTCAGTCAGTCAGTCAGTCAGTCAGTTCCAATCAACTGTCAGTTCACTTACTGAAAGTATTCATTATACAACTTGTCATCCTTGTCCAGCTTATGAAGATACTCGGCTAACTTTTCAGCAGACTCAAAGTCGTCGACGTGTATAAAACTGTGGGGAGGTGCTGCCCGCCGGTAGTCTTCAGGGGCCGCGCCCATAACTATGGGTATCACATCATGTCTGAGGAAAGAAAACTGAGCAATGAACGACTTTGAAGTAAGCTTTTACGATATCAAGACTGCAAGTTTATTTCTGATTTAAGCCATCGATCAGACATCAATGAATGAAATGCATTCAATGTCCGAGGTAAATTGGAAATGAACAAAAAATATAAAAAGGGATGTCGAATCTTTTGAAAGACATCGCAGTAGCTATGAAAATACTTCACAATACTTCACAATACGTGCAATAATCGTGCACGCAAAGTAATCCAGCGTGACAGCAATGAGGAGGATGGAAACAAAACCACAGTACATGTATAAGGAAACATTTAATACATTCTCAAGGCTTACAGATGGTGTGTATTTAGGTCTTTTAGAGGCACGGAGTCTCAGGGTTCTGGCGTCCAGGGGCGTGTATTGCATGGTTAATCTAGCCCCGACCATACCACATCCATAGTTTTGCGAAACATTCAGGAAGAGAGAGAGAGAGAGAGAGAGAGAGAGAGAGAGAGAGAGAGAGAGAGAGAGAGACAGTGAGAGACAGAGAGAGACAGACAGAGAGAGAGAGGGAGAGAGAGAGAAGGGCACCATTCCAAGGCTGGAAACATTTGGAGAAAGAGAGAGAGAGAGAAAGGGGGGGGGGCACCATTACAAGGCTGGAAATATTTGGAGAAAGAGGGAGAGGGAGAGAGAAGAGCATCATTTCTAGGTTGGAAACCATCAAAGAAAGAAAGAAAGAAAGAGATAGAGAGAGAGAGAGAGAGAGACTGAAGATTTTCAGAGCAAAGAAGGAAGAGAGCAAGAGAGAGAGCATCATTCCAAATCTGGCATTTCTACGACACTTAACCCTCACATGCATGCTTGAGGGCGACACGCTTTTCTGCTAATGCCCATTAGTGTGCCAGATTGAAAGTGAAAGGACTCATTCAAGCACGCTTCAGACCTGGTGTGGGTTTATTAAATAGCTGTAGAAATGTCATAAAGTGTCACTGCCGTCGAGCTTTCTTTAGCATAATCCGCTTAGCCGAACTTTACGCTAAATCGCGACATTTCGACATTTCAGACAATATATATTTTTATGAAGTTATGAAAACTGAAAACAAACAGCAACGTTTTATCCATCATCCCCTTAATCGCAATTTCTTTCAACGTGGATTTCTCATGGATTTGAGAAGCTAAAACATGTGAGGCTAAAACATTGAACCAAAGCTCTCTGCGCTTTGATTTCTTAGGGAGAAAAGAATATCTGGAAAGGAAGACTTTGGATGAGGTGAAGGGGAAAGGTGGTGAGGATGTGTGCAATGCGATTAATGTTGTGAGCGATGGGAAAGGGTGGAAAAGAGAGAGGCATTGTGAAAAGGGAAAGACGAGTAAAGACCATGGAGAATAATATATAGCTGAAGAGATTGAACATTAAATCGTTCAGTGTATTCCGTTATCGTTTCCGAAGGCGAAAAACCTAAAAAAGGAAAAGAAAACCTTTCCACATGGCTAAAATAGGTCAGCACCGCCCACATTTTTATTTACTTCACATCTCTGTTGTCCAATCACAATGCTTGTTTACCAGTAATTATAAGCATCCTTTTAAAATTTAGTTATTCACACTTTCGAGCGTTTCCCTAGCACCATG
This sequence comes from Ellobium chinense, assembly GCA_033807755.1. Taxonomy (NCBI): domain Eukaryota; kingdom Metazoa; phylum Mollusca; class Gastropoda; order Ellobiida; family Ellobiidae; genus Ellobium; species Ellobium chinense. Next base: position 376,746 of record JAWQUT010000193.1, read on the forward strand.
GCAAATACGAGATTGTTTGTCCTGGCTGATTGATTCGGAAAGGTGAATTTACTCTCAGCCTTAAGGATAGTACATACAAATATCATCCAGTCAAGAACCCGCAATGTGTTTCCCGCATAGAAATTACTAGGACATCGGGAAAGAAAGAGAAGAACCTTATTACATTATTGCTCGCAAAATGCAAGATGGAAATGGAGCATTGATATTGATATTGAAGAAGATACAAAGAGATGCTCACACAAGGAGGATATACTCGTGTATTTTTTAAATAGCATTATCGCTGTGTGAGTTCACGTCTTCCCAGCCGACACAGAAGTGGCGTTTTCGAGACTCGCCACATCTCTAGTCTTTCTTTCTTTCTTTCTTTCTTTCTTTCTTTCTTTCTTTCTTTCTTTCTTTCTTTCGAAAACTCTTTGTGACCAAATTCTTATCTTTATGCCTGATCACACCCTACTTCTATAACTTGCACAACACCTCGCAGCAGGTTTGATCATAGTTCACTGTAGCCAGCACGAAACAATGTCAGACAATGAACGAGATAATGTACAATATCAGCATAAAAACCAGTTCGTCTTGCCTCGACAAGCTTCTCTGAGTTTGAATGGCGCCTGTGAGATGACAAATCTTTTTGTGCTGATATAATGCTGACTGGCGTTAGGCAATCATTCAGTGAGCATTCAATCTCTCTTTCAATTCAATTCAATTCAATTTGCTCTTTTCCCACAGCAAAACCGGATGTTGACATTAGGAGGGCGACTGATAACACAGACCGCCAAAGAGTGCGAGTGGTTTTTTTTTTTTCAGTACGTACTGGTAATTCTATATGGAGCAATTTATATGCAAACGAAATGACGTCTTTCATTTATGTGAATGTTGGAGATAGTTAAGACAAGTCTAATTATCTTAAGGTTCCTATTCACAAAGTCTCATGCCTTCTTCTGCTCTTCTTTCTCCTCTATTCCTCTCGTAACCCGCAATCTCAACAATGTCGAAACGCTCACCGTTATCAAAGTTTAAAAAAGTCAAGACTAAGGCTTTTACAAAGTCGAATGCTATGTTGTTACTGGCTGCTTAGAGATGTTTACTGTAATCGGATCTGCCAAGCTAAACATGGACTTAAGAGATTAAAAACATGCAAGTCATTTTGTCAGACTTGTTTGTTTTGTATTATTTTTCTACTTCTTTCTGATTGGCGCTTAAGAAAGTGTCCTAGTTTCATTATTATTGATGTGTATAGACTTAACAAAGCTTTTTGAGTTGAATCCTGAAGTGAGCCAATCATCTGACACCTAGACCAGTCTCTGCTTCAGGTTTCAAGCTTAATAAAACCATATCATGCCGATGGATATTTAGAACTAAATTGTCATTTGTATAAAAAAAAACAATCTTATTTCCTCATTATTCAGGTATCTAACACAGGAAGAAACTACATTGTCATTGCCGATCGCTCAAAATATAATCATAAAGATATAGTTTAAGCCAAATTTTAGCAAAAATAATCTTATTCGTCTCATATTCAGACTGATGACTGAGGTGTGGGGTTGGCGGAGGGAGGGAGGGAGGGAGGGAGGTAGGAACTCCGGGGCCCATACAGGACAGTCAATATACACCAGTAGAGCAAACTCGAAGGCATGGCAGGGAATGCCGAAGAAATTATCTAAGGCCTTTATATGTGAGTGTAGGGCATTTGAAAAGAGGGCTAAATTTACCCTCTCAGTTGTTCCTATGTCTACTATTAGGATGTTAATATGTCCATCCGCCTGTCTGACTCATTGTCCATTTTTTTTTTATGTGGCTCATGTTTCTGGTTGTTAACCCATCTGTCTGCTTATGTAGCTTATGATTGTATTCTCCAGTGGTGACTCTTTGTTCATATTTTGTAACATTGTTACAATGGAAGTAAACTTGTGCAACTTCAAAAAAAAAATCTTGAAAGTAGAATCACAGGCCCCGTATGTGTATCTTAGACTGAGAGCGAGCAGAGTGAACCACATTTCATGATTAAATTAGTCTAAAAACGACATAGACTAGATTACGCGATTTCGACAGAAGTTATTTCATTCACTAACGTTCACAATGTGGTGAGAACTTAGCCTGCTATATTGGTGTCCCAGATCAACACACGATAAGTCACGTAGCTTGCAACATAGCCATTTTTTATCTTGTTCATCAGTTCTTGATTCCATTGAATAACACACACCTGTTAACAGAGTTGCGGTGATAGGTGATAACGCTGTTTGCTTGTGTCCTTTGTTTCATCCTCATTATGAAGGGAGTTATTCTGTCACGTTGGTTTATATGTTTGACACGCTGTTCAGGTTCAGTGGGCGTTAGCAATAACATTGTGCAAGGCTGCAGCTATCACAGAGCCGTTTATTGCTTGCTCCAGTTCTACGACAGTAAGGTAATCGCGCCAATGTATATCGCCAAGAATATTTTTCATTAAGCACCTGAATAAACTAACTCTCCTTGAATTACGTACAAACTAGATTTAGGTGATTTAGAATGAGGACTGCAAACTGTCTGTAATTCCAGTGCTTGGTAGTTTGTTCTTGCCTATGCCTCCTGTCGCAGCCTGTCAGTGAAACTTTGGAAGGCTACGGAGTTACGAGTTTTGTTTTTTTTTTTTTTTTTGGGGGGNGGGGGGGGGGGAGAGAATAGAGGAAAAGGGAGGAAGGAGAAGGGAAGAGAAATAGGCCTAGGGGAGGGGAAGAAGAAGGAGCTGGAGGATAAGATTTGGACTGCACTTTGGTTGGTCCCTGCGACGTCCCGAAAAAGACCGTTTTTGTTTTCCGTTGGGGACTCTTAACAAAGGAAGTGTAAGTGCGCGCCAGTCATAGTGAGAGAGAGTGCATACTTTCTAGAAAAAGTTTGTTAGAAATATGACGTCTTTTGCCATCACCGGAAGAGAAGGTTCGGCAACATGGCGGCAACCATCAACGGTCTCAAATTTTTTTAGTGGAACATCTTATCAACGGTCTTTCTTTTATGGAGGAGAATGTGGCAAGAATCAAAGGTGGTATGTGTGCTCATGAATGAGGCAAAGATATACATATCATAGCAAACACCAGTCGCAAGTCAGTGCATTATTTTTTTGTCTCTTCCTCCCTAGTCGCAGCCAACTTGACTTGCCTAGCGACTGGTACTTTCTTTGCTAAGGGCAGACCCTTTCGGGGCGCCCGCAGAGACCAAACAAACGCAGCCTTGGATTTTGGTGATTATCGGGGTGCGTGTATTGCATCCAAGCAACATAATATCGCTGCAGCCAAAATTAAAGAGTACTCTTTTAACGTTCGGATCTTCTATTCCAGGAGCTTAGCGATATTTATCAGCGCCACCCTGCCTTCTCAAAGAAATGGAACTGACATATTAACAAAACAACAAACCTGAGGCACAAGCCACACCGCGTCTCCGCAAACGGTTCACGCCCTGCAGAACAGTATTATTATAACCATAAAAAAATAGCGTGCCCTTAAAATAGCAAATAGACTTGAAGCATGAAAGGATGTAAATAAAAAACGTTCTTTTTAATCATGTTCCCTGCTTTCTTGTGGCATTTCAGTATATCACATTATTGACTATCACTGAGAATTCCATGACAACTAGGTGGGTGCAATGCCTCACTTTTGGTGACATGTCATGATAACCCTTGCTCTGGTTCTGTAAGAAAACAGGCTAGTTCTTGGCCTAGGCAACAGCAAACAGTTCCATGCCTTTTTTTTTACACTAGCTCAGTAGAATAGAGGTGTGAGGAAAGCAGCGCAGAAACACATAGGCCTACCACAGGCTGATTCTTGTTCGCTTGATTGTTTGTTTCTTTCTTTCTTTCGTTCTTTCTTTGTGTTTGGGATGAGATGGGTGAAGGATGACAGCCTTGTATATTATGGAAGGACAGCATGACAGAGCATTCATCTCATTATTACTAGGCAAAGCTTCTTTGTCCTTCTTCCTTAACAATGGCTTCAACACTTGGCAGCGAATTACTTTTCATCCGTATGGCACATTCAAAACATAAACATGTTTACCGTTCGGTTTGTTAAGAATAAAGTGGTCATCATAATGAGTCGTTGTGGGTATGTGTGTTATCGTAACGCTCGTTCCATATTTGCCGGTTTTTTTTTTTTAGTTTTGAGAAACGATGCGCTCTCAGCCTGTTGTAAAAGGTGATTTAGATTGTAAAATTGGGATTTTCATAATACTGAGTCAAACTCTACGTTTGTTTTAATAGGGGAAAAGAACATAAATGAAAGATCCTAGTAACTTAATACATATTTCAGATCATCAAAAAAAAACCATAGGCAAACATGGAATGAGCGTGACGTTCCATATTAGGTATGTGTATGTATGCGTATATGCGGACGTGTGCGCATGTATGTGTGTATGTGTGTGTGTGTGTGTGTGTGTGTGTGTGTGCATACGTTTGTAATGGGTTATTTGCATTTTTACAGCATCTTCGGGTCTCCTCCTGATGAAGCTGAAGCGCTGTGCAAATGAAATTATTATTACTATTTTTATTATTATTATTATTATGATGTAGCTATCTGACATCAGCACTAAGCGGCGAGTAACGGTGATAGTGAAACGATCATTGAATATATAAAATGTGTCTTTTATTCCCCCATATAGCTCTAATATGCCTGCAGGTCTGTTGCTTCGCGTAAAGTCCCCACCCGCACGTTATTACTAAGTTCCATTGTGCCACCCCGTAATATGGATTAAGAAAAAGAATACAGTTAAGTGCTTTTGTTACTGGGCTGAAAAGAGATCTAACGTCTCTTGGCAAAAGGGCTTATCTTTGCTTAAACTATTTTTGTGAAAGCTGGTTCTGTTTATTTTCTTCAAAATAATCTTTGCCTACTCTCTATATATGTATCAAAGACATTCGCAACTTCGCATGAATATTTTACTGGAAGATGAGAGCGGACATGATTATTATAGATAATGAACTTGCAACAAAATAGAACTTTCAGTGGAAAAAAACAAGATAAATCCTTTTGTCAGAAAACGTTGCGCCCAAGGTAGAGCTGCATATACTATTGAATGTGACTACCACCCTGTGCTTTTTCATGTTCCAACCCAGTCCTCACAGAGATGGACACATGGACATGTGCGGGCGATGTAGTGGTTACCAATTCAATTTCAATTCAAAGGTTTTATTAGGCCATAGGTCAACTTAATGAATTACAATACAATATTACATTGGTACAATCCACTGCCAAGACATAAACTGTGTTCCTCATGCACACTATTGCCACTCATCTACCACTTTCTCATCTAGCTGACACCCAGACTTTCGAGAGTTAAACTGACACACAAATCATGACATTACTGCTATAATCACTCACTCTCTCAAACTNAACATTTCCCCCTTCCCCCCCCCCCCCCCCCAAAAAAAAAATTGCTTGCCAGAGGGTGCCCATTTGGCTCAAATATCTGAATTATATTTCTTCAATATTCCGAAACATAAATTACCCAGTCTACGTTACCAATGGAGGCTACGGAAGTAAAGATACTCTAGCATGTGATGCGCAGTGCTATCTCTGTGTCAAGTTTTATCTCAGCTGTCTGTTTCTCAAATCCGACAACAAACTCATTAGACGCCATTATGAGGTTTGGAAAACATTCAGGATGTAACTAAAGTCGTGATAAGGAAGCCTCACAAAGAGCATATCTTGACCGATGTCTTTGAAGGGGAAAGGGGGGAGGGAGAGGGGGAGCAATGAGGTATGTGGAAGAGGGAGAGAGAGAGAGAGAGAGAGAGAGAGAGAGAGAGAGAGAGAGAGAGAGAGAGAAAGGATAAGGATGGAGAAAAAGATGGCCTGAGAAGTAAACTGCATAAATTCCAGACAGAAAGATAGACAGACAGACAGACAAAAACAGACGGCTGCCTGGCTGGCTGGCTGGCTGGCTGGCAGGACGGACGGATGAATGGACAGACAGACAAAAAGACAGACAGACAGACAGACAAACAGACAGACAGACAAATAGATAGATAGATAGATAGATAGATAGATAGATAGATAGATAGATAGATAGATAGATAGATAGATAGATAGATAGATAGATAGA
>JAWQUT010000193.1:383920-394335 GCA_033807755.1 Ellobium chinense
CCTACCCAGTCCCATAAGAGACACCTTTTTAAAGCGGTTGACATTGGATGGATGACCTGCATCACTCCCTTGCACACTTCTTCTATCTGGTAAGATCTCTTATCAGGACTTTTCATTTGGTGTTAGAAAAAACAAAATAGTTCGTGTAATGGTATTATGTATGTATTATTCACTGCTTTATCACAAATGTGATCAGCTGCGTCAATCAAAAATGTGTTTCCCCAGTCACAGCTCTGAATAGGCCTCCTGAGGTTTATAAACAGACGTTTTACAACTGTTATGAATAAGCTTTCCTACTGTTTTGTTCAAGATGTCAATCGTTCTTCTGCGTAAACCGTGAAATTAAAGCCGCCAAGGGAGAGAGCTGTCGTGATGCTAAGCTCCCCAGGGAAGTGAATGCGGGAGTAGATCTACTTCCTCTCGTGACTCGAACGCATCTGTCTACAAGAAGGGAAAGAGAACATCGGCAGCTAAGAGAAAACGCTGGGTAGTATCGATGCCGAGAACTCGATACCGAATCCTTTTTGGAGATATCGGTATCGGCGAGTAACTGCTGTTAAGTATTTTTTTTTAAAATTATCTTCTTCTTAGCCTAACACTTTTTGTCGTCCTTCTTTTGTCTCCTCTTCTCTCTTTCCCATTCCTCCTTCAGAAACACTTGCAAATCTCGGACATCTCAAGATTACAGTGTAGTTCTACATGATTGTGATCTCTTTTCGTCATCTTTCCACACATCTCCGAAGGTCTCTTTCCCTGGCAGATTAGGTATCGATATTATTACTTATTTCTTGTGGCTGGTAAAATCATCACTGTATTTAGGACATGCCCACTGGTGCTCCGATCCCCACGCCAAAAGCCGCCTCAAAGAAAACAAGCTAACTGTGTTGGTTGACATCTGGTTGAGGACAGTTCTGTTTCTTCCAGCGAGTCAACAGCTTCTACTACATCCTTTCACTAGACCCATCTCCTTCACATGACTCCCTGCAGGATTGTTGTCCTTGGTAATCTCCTCCTTCTCCTTTAGTTTTTTTTCTCCAATTCCTTGAGGATATCCGCCATATCCTGTTTGATCGTGCCCCCTATGCGTTCCCTGTCTGCCATGGTATCAGCAATCTCGTACGCATGCACACGGCATGAGCAGGGCAGTACATCCACATAGCTGCTTTGATGGCTGGGCCTTGAATGACTTGCAGCCACTCACCTGTAGTGTTATTGTTTACGAATGTCAGGCTTGAGTACTTATGTCATCCGATACGGCATACACTGGTAGTTCATTGCAGGAGTGGAAGGATCATAATCAGCATGATAACAGTTATATGAGTTGTTATGACATAGTCAAGAAGCTCCAAGTTGCCACCATACAACAGTATATGAAGTTTTTAGCAGTTTTTCTCAGCAAAATAGAGGCGTGGGATGTAGGCTATAATTTATTAAAGAGCGTTTTTCCAAAAGTCAATGAATGAACTTTCATTGAAAAATGAGTTGGTATTTAAAGATGTATATCTGTGTTAATTTATTCAAGACTTAATCGAGTTCAATCTCTGCACTCATTCAAATTTTACGCCATTTAAGAGTAAATAAAATTATATGTGTGAAGAGCAAGCACTGAAATGTTATTTCCCTTTATTTCAAAAATATTCAGCGACCATATACCGAGTTTTAGAATAAAACACGCTCTTCATTTATGTTTAAAGTTTGCACTAAATGATGAAAAGCAGCATATTCTGATTAAATCTTGATATTATAATAATCTTTTTGTTATTTGCATCGTTCCCTACTTCAACAAGAAACTTTACAATTTTATAAACAAAGGACAAATGTGTCATTTCGGGCTTAGTTCATGTATACACAAGGCTGATTTCTAGAATTTGTTCTCGAAATATAATGTAGCCTATTCAAGAGAGATGAAGACAATGGCAAAGTAAATTCAAATATAATAGGCAGATCAGACTATAGTGAGAGCAGGGATTTTAAAGTTTAAATCGGTTTTTCTTCTCTTCTGAACATTAATCCTCGTGGGCCTTTCGTTCGTTTATCGTTGAACGGCAGATGACAGATTTCCCTGTAATCAAGATTTTTCCGAAGTGAAATACCCAGTATCGGTATCTATACCCTAGAAAACTTCTAGATATCACATCGATACTTCAAATATCGCGCCAGCCCAGCACTACTTAGAGACACTAATAAATAAATAAATCAATTAATAATCGTGGCGGAATGGGTAAAACTGATGATACATTGATGCAACCCCCTGGAGTTCTCCCCCCTCCCCACAATGGTCCACACAACTCCCTAGATCGATCCAGTACAAACAAACGAGGATAGTTTTATTTTCAAACTCTGCCTTAAATTGACCCTGCCAGGCCGTGTGGCTATCGTTATATCAAGTGAGATAAATTCCACGTTTTTCGACAGCCCATTTTTCCTCCTCCTCATCCTCCTCCTCCTCACCCTTGCCTGGGGTAATGATAGTGTGAAGTCACATGAGCGGGCATTAGCCTGGATACGAGACTTATAAACCGCATTATTATTATTATATTATTATTAGTTTGTAACGGCAAGCATTTTAAATGGCACCTGGAATCCAAAAGATGAAAAACGAACTTCGCAGTACATTGTCAGACTACACTACCACTAACAAGAATAACAGTGGGCAATATCACAACTGACTGCAAGAACAGCTAATCACGACAAACCAATAAAAGATAACAACACTACACATGCCGAAGGAAATAGAGATAATAAACTAATAGTAATAACATCATCATCATCATCATCATCATCATCATCATCATCCACATCAACAAAAATACCAACAACAACAACAACAACAACAACAACAACAACAACAACAACAACAACAACAACAACAACAAAAGCAACAACTACCCAAGAGGATGACAACAGCAACTTACTTTAAACCATTGACGAAGAATTTTTCCGTAATATAATCCCTGCAGTTAGAATTTTCAAACGCCAAGTAGAATTTATAATCCTTATTGAGCATATCAAAGCACTTTTGGCCTTGGAATCTGGGACATTTGAGGGGCCCACAGTTTCCGTAAATATCCACCTGTTNATAGCAATAACATCATCATCATCATCATCATCATCCACAACAACAAAAATACCAACAAGAACAACAACAACAACAACAACAACAAGAACAACAAAAACAACCACCTAAGAGGATGACAACAGCAACTTACTTTAAACCATTGACGAAGAATTTTTCCGTAATATAATCCCTGCAGTTAGAATTTTCAAACGCCAAGTAGAATTTATAATCCTTATTGAGCATATCAAAGCACTTTTGGCCTTGGAATCTGGGACATTTGAGGGGCCCACAGTTTCCGTAAATATCCACCTGTTAGGAAAAAAAATGTCAATAAACACACAGATGAAGATAATTGTAAGTACTATTCATTATATGAGTACTATAACATATATAATATTCACCAATGACTGAAATTGTTGTACGACTGATTAAGCCGTTTTTGCGTCTGAAAATGAATATAGGCCGTTCTTCACTATTCAACTCTGACAATGCTCACTCTCGAATTATACAAAATATAAATGTAAATGTAAATAGTTGTGTGTTTGCATCATTAAATCTCCCTTCTGAAAGTAGAAGATGCGCCAGTCAATAAAAGCTAATAGACAGACAATATCAGCCAATCACATTCCTCTAACAATGGATCGTGAAAGTAATGATCATTGGAGTTGTGGCTAATGATGTCCGAATGACCAGGCATGTCTCTTAATAACCTAAAAGTGTCTACTCTGACTTACTTTTTAAACGAACAATTTCGAGACTTGAATGTGTTTCGATATCGTATTTCCAATTTCAACCAAAATATGCAACGAACTTTTCAGCTGAGTCATTTCAAAATCACAGCAAACAGCGAACATATTTTTGATGCGGACTTTCTCGAATCCTAAAGCTCATAGTCTACACCTCGTCCGTCTGCCAAATAATTTTTCGAAAATCTTTAAAATAAATTTTTCTGTAAGAAATGCATAATGCTCAACAACTTATTCATTGCCCTGTGCTCACCACGGGGAGACGAAAGTGGGACTTTGAGAAGGATGGATTATTCATGGTGGCTTCTGTTCAATGGTAAATGGCATTGATCAGTTCAGACCACCTAGTGAAATAGATAAAAATTATGCAGAGCTTCTTTTTAAATCTGCTTACAGTGCTTATCTAGTCCACAGTGAGGCGTGAAGCATCTTGAAACACGTATCTTATTTACTTAGGTTCCAGTCATCTGGACATGTTTTCAAGAAACCTTTGTTATTAAAATGAGAAAGATTTACTTTAACTGTATTCATGTGTGGCACCCGCCTGCATAAACCTCATGCGAAACTCCGTCAGCCCTTGTGCAAAAGGATACTCACATAACATTATTATTATACGAGAATACCACTAATCAAAGCCAGAAAGGTATCCAATAATTTTAAAATGTTACATGTTGCCTATTTTCTATAGGTACACGGAGGTGAGCTAAAAGTGCAGTTGACAGCACAGTAATATATATAAAAAAAAAAGACTTGTGCGTGTGTAACCTGAAAAAAAATTTTCTAGAAGGGAAGATGGGAAGTGAGATTCCAGCCACAGCACGAGGTCATAGTTTATCTGTATGTGTTTACTAAGTTCAAGCGCGTACTGGCTGATTCTAGCTACTGAAGTGGTGAGTGAGCAGACACAAACAGATGCTCACACAAAGTAGGGTAAAAGGCAAAGTGCTCAAGAAGACAAAAGCAGAGAGAAAATGGAAGAAGGAAAGAAAGTGATGTGGTGGGAATGGAACTCGCAACCTCTGCGTCGACACTCATCGCCTTGCCATCAGTTTGGAAACAGGTAGACGTCTATACACCACCACACCGCCACTCCAAAAAAAAAATGTGGCCGGGGTATTTCGGTTACAGGCCTGTAATTGTACTTTCACTTTTGGGTCAACTTAGGGGGTATATTTCATCTCCCCTTTTCCCTCTTTTGGCATGCCCTGCTTCCAGTAATAAGGGCTCCAGGGGGGAAATTTTGTTTTCATGGGAAACTGTGTCCATTTTACTTTATTTTACCAGGCACTGTTTAGCTCTGGGCTGGAACTGCCAGGTCAAGGGTGTGCTCAGGCGGAAGAGGAGGGGTTTGTCGTTGACCAGTGAAAAATGTAGGGTCTGTTTACAAATAGCAAACAAACTCAAATTTCAATGGGCTTGCTAGGGTTGGGTAAGTCTTAAAATTTGGGCCACCTAATGAGCTTCAATCTGGTATGGGTCTTGGTGAAAGCTAAAACTTTTTGTTGAGAGGGCAGCTCAAAATGTTAATATAGCCCAGAGAAGAAAAAAGGGCCCAATCCTATTACAGGTCTGTAACCTTTCGCGAAGCTGAACAGAAGACTAGCAGTAATAGCGATAGGCACGATATTCACACACACCACAAGCTTCCCCGCCCCCCTCTTCATCCAACAGCCGTTACGCTTCAGTTGGTAAACTCGGCAAGACAAACACATAGACGTACACACAATATTAAATTCTAGCTTCTGCACGAGTCATATTACCTGTATGTATTTACCAAGTTCATCCGCGTACTGACGTCGTCCATTCCTGGCTCCGCAGTTGGAAACAAACCAGGCTACCATCTTCGTCTTGCCCTCGGCGTAATTCCTTTCCTGAGGCAACGTCAGGACACTCGAGTTGTACGGAACGAACTTCTCATATGGGGCCACGATGGTAGAGTCATGCCGATAGGTGGCGGTCCAGTTGATTAGACCTGTGGTATGGAGGATGTAAACTTGTAACGACAAACCAGTTACAAGTATTTTGCTTTGAGATACCTTAGGTCAAACAGGTTATTTAGAAAAAATCTAACTCTTCATGCTTAAAATTATTTTGATTACCTCGAGCACAATCAGAACTTTACCAAAGCTCTTGAAGGTCAACATGTCAGTAATAATATTATAATAATAACCATAATAACAATACTGGCAACAACAAGAACAACAATAACAATAATGATAATAATAATAATAATAATATAACATTGCATTTATTTTACATTATGCTCATTCTCATAACAGGCTCTGAGTTCTCTACATAAACAGAAAAAAAAATTCAACATCTATACCCATGCATACAATATGCTCACGCACTTTCCATATTTTCGTAAATAAACAGGCTGTAAAACTATCAATATATTCTTTGAACAACATTACATGTGTTTCCAGCAGTGTCTTAAGAAGTATTTAGAATATGTGCTTTCCGAATGTGTTTCGATAGTTTATACCAAACGGTTGATCCTGTGGACATAAAAAGCTTTCTTCCCGCATCTTTTCGTGTGTGCTTTTGACACTACAAGTTTACAAAGATTTTTACGAATATAAAGATCTAATCTAACTGATTTGCCCTGAGTAAATCTGATATGTATGCAGGTGATGAATAAATAGCCACAATACTTCAATGAAATAGCTTTACAGATTTGTGGTAATGTTTTCGCAATTTCTTACTTAATCCCTCAAAATCCTCCTCCTCCTCTCTCTCTCTCTCTCTCTCTCTCTCTCTCTCTCTCTCTCTCTCTTTCTCTCTCACTCTTAAGCTATGTACGAGTAATAATACACAGTGCACTCAAGTTGTACGGAATGAACACCACGTAAGTGGCCAGCGTTAGTGGAGTCATGCCTCACATCAAAACATTCATAAATATTCATAAACAGTCCGAACCTACAGACATAATATTATACACACTGCCCCTATCACTCTCGTTATTATCACATTTGTCGCTTAAGGTCCCCTTATGCCCCATAGCAGTGGTGGAAGCGTATTCAGGCATGTGAAGTCACGTAGTCTTGCTAATTGATTAACGAATTCATTCCATTTCAGTTGACAATTCTAGTACTAATCTTGGAAGTCTTCTACTAAGAGCTGATCTTCCTTCCTTCTTCTATCGTGGTCCGGAAAGGCAATAACACCGGAAAGCCAATATGGTTGCTCAGACGTTGCAAAGCATACCGATGCGGCAGAGTGGCAGGGCTATGTTTCTTGGTCACTGCACGTGCGCAGAAGGGGTGGGCTTTTCATTCTATGGAGAAAAGATGGCTGACTTGCCGGATCTTGCCCATAATAAGTAAAGAACGAACTTCGTAGTCGACGAAAAGAAATGCTGTGGGTGAGCATCAGAATGTTTTGTAAAGGACATACTGACGTTACGAATTTTCTAGTGACGAAATTATAAAAAAAAAACCAACATGAATTTTTTTGATGCTCACAAACAAGTTTAACAAGTTTATTAGGAATTAGCCCAGATCACAGACGTGGTACTTGGGCAAAATACAGTATGGAACGGGACAGCACATGGACATTTTAAGCACTACAACTACTAACTTCACACATGTTCACAATGCATTGTTACATTCACGTGCATTCACGTTCTCGTACATTTTCCCTTTAACAATAATATGTATCACTCGCTCTCATTACACTCAAATTCACACGAAATGAAACCCTGATGGAAGGCAAAAATGACCGCACAGTGGAAGAATTTCACCGGCATTGTTTGAGTTAGGTTTTAATGTTCCTTTTCAGTACACTTATGACTATGCCAAAGACGAGGCGTAAACGCTCATTGAATGGCAGGTAGGAAATTGCGTTGTAAAAAATAATTGGAATCTAGGATCTATGGCAACATGGGAAGGCCTATATTATTCAGTTGCTGTGCTGGAACAAGAAGTTACAACAACAACAACAACAACAACAACAACAATAAAAACAACAACAACAACAACAAAATCACAGAAAATGAATTATCCGAAATGTTATTTGGATGTGTGATCTACTGGCCTACTATGTTCTCAGATAACATTAAATGTCACCTTTTAATGTGCCTTACAAGAAACGATAACTCTACTGAAGAGGTGAGGTGTTATGCGATAAGATAAATCTATCTATAGTTTAAGATAATTTATCTACACATCACACGATGTTAATGTTACAACGTGCTCTACATCATTATGTACGCACGTTCGTTCATGAAAACACACCACCGTAATATAATCTGCAGAAATATGCACGCACATATGACTTAATTTTCAATTCTATTCTAGTAAAGGTAAACGGTTACCTCTTTTTTAACTAAGCTGGGTCAGGATGTATGATGCAAGTAGAAAATACACTATGCTAACCATCAAAGTAGAATTTAGTCAGGGTGTCAAAAAGCTGCATCATCACAAACATGCTGTTATCCTCAAGCGATTGATAATCTTGGTCCAAAGTTTCTAACTCCATCAGCTTATTTTATCTCAACTGTTTATTCAAGCCTAATTAGCTCATGTAATAATGTTACGTTACGAGTAGGGTACAGAAAGTAGGCAAAAAAGAGGAGCGAACTTGACCATGCGGATACAGAGAGTTTAAATTCAAGATTGTCTAGAGTAAACTATTTTCGTATTACTCACCAGTTGTTACAGACACTCAAGGGACTTAATCATAAAGATAATCTAACTGCGCGATGCACTCGGGTGTATAAAATCAAAGATTACAGATCTGTATATTTGATTCTACAACCACGGAGGTATATTTAGCCTCACTCTTTCCCTCTTTTCATAAGACCTGCATTCTCAGATTAAGGTCAGTTGAGGCGTATTTTGGATACTGTGGTCATTATACTTTATCGTGGCTACAACCATATTTTCATGGGCGTATTCTTTCTTCCTGTGGGATGGGCAAAGTCAAACTTTCCCCTCCCGGTGCTAATTAAAGAAAACAGGAAATATATTTACACAAAGCAACCTCGGTCAAAGTTTCTGTCAGCTCTCAATGGTTTTACTAAGCTTAAAATCTGAGACACTAAAGGACCCGTCTAATGATCTATTGCTGGATGCTAGCTAAAACTCTAGATTCAGATGGCAGCTCAAAACAAACAAACAAACAAACAAACAAACAAACAAACTTTTAAAACCTGTATGAATTAGTCTTTAGGGGAAGGGAAAAAAAAACACAACATAATTACAGGTATGCAGCCAAAACCTTAACCACTGTGCTTACGCAATGGAAGAATTATTACCTCTAAAAGAGGCAAGGGACTCATTTCCAAAAAAAAAAAAAAATTATCTCCGAACATAATCCACATCTCACAGAATAATACATAATTATACTTAATACAGGAAAGAATAGTTCCACATTGTCATACTCATTCCACATTCACCTGAGTCATTTTTTTTTTTTTTGAGGTTTTGAGAAATTGAGCGCACTAAAACTGCTGCTCAAGCAAAACAATAAGGCAGTTGTGGTTTCACCTGTAAATTTGGGATATAATAACGATCCAAACTTCTGTAGTACATTGTTTTTATAGGAAAAACAACATAAATGGAAGATCATAAACAACTCAAATCTTCCCCCCCCCCCCCAAAAAAAAAAAAGNAAAAAAGGGGCTTAGGCAAATGTGGAATGGGCGGGGCGGTAGGTCTCCATATTACTGTTAGGAATGTCCTGGATCCTACCTTTCATCCCTCTATATCAGATCCACGTCAAATTAAATATAATTTCTATCTGAAACCTTTTCACTGAGCTCTTGTTTGCACCATCTCGATAATCCCATTTACAAAGAAAGAAAGAAACAAACAAAGAAAGAAAGAAAGAAACAAACAAACACACACACACAAACAATCAAATAAACAAACAAACAAACAAAACAAAGAAGCATTCGAAATGAAAACAAAAGCATAATCGGGTGACTAAAAACAATTTACTGAATTTCAAACTTTCTAAACTTTAAAATCGCATATCTTATGCCGCCAAAATTTACACACGTAATCAGAAGGATAGTGTTTGCTAATGCTGCATTATGTCGCGACTGAAAACTTAAAAACACTTGTGTTTATCAGTAATATGCCTTGCGTGCAATCCAGTACAATGGGTCCGTCACGAACATTTTGGCATGTTTTTAATTTTCTTGCGTTGACAAAAATATGGCCCCTACATCAAAAAAAGTTGCAGGAGTTATAAATTATCTGTCTGTTGATATGTTAAAAAGTTAATCCCAGTTGTTTTTTTTAACTCTTAAAGTTTTTGGACTTTGAATTTCGTAGACTTTTTTTTTTTTTTGGGGGGGGGGGGCGTTTTTTGGCACCCAGTACACATGTATATTGAGTTCATGGCGATAGTGGTAAAATCACTTTACCACAGTCATCAAAGGACAAAGTAAAAGCTATTCCTGCTTCATAAACTACACAATGAATTTCCTATCAAGTAGAAACCATGAAGCCAAGGCCTTATCGTAGAGATACGTAGAAATAGATTGAGCATTCCTATCGAAGATATGTTCTCTGGGACTGATAACGTTGTTGACATAGCGATACGGTCCCGCCAGTCTTATCAGGGGCGTAACTACCTTTTCACCCTCCCCATCCCCCACCTCC
>JAWQUT010000193.1:394367-409190 GCA_033807755.1 Ellobium chinense
ACACACACACACACGGCGGTGGATCTTAAAGGTGCAAGCCCTAAAACCTAAAGAAAACAAACGCTGTTTGAACCAATGCCGAACAACAACAACAATAACAACAAAGGTTCCCTAGTAAGAAAGAGAACATAGGGAAACGGTGCTTGGCGAACAAGGGGCACCTATGTGAAAGATTACGAGGTGGGGGGAGAGGGCGAGGGATAAGGAAGACAGAACGGGCCTGATCAATGTCAACAGACCTCTCGACATCTGAGCTGCATATGTACACAACGTACGCCCCTATCTGCCAAGCTGAATGACTACACGTTTGGTTAGGAGTATCTTCTATACTATGTTTATATTGTATATTACAGTCCCTTTATAGGTCGCCACCAGTAAGGCACGTGACAGACGTGATTATTAACCCTTACCGGGTAACCAGCCAAATCACGTTATGTGGAGTTCACTGATGATATGTCCTTGACATTTTAAACCCACAGTCAACAAGAAAATCCTTATTAAATCTACACATCAGAATTTATACTGACCGGCATTTAAAACTTCCCGTGCAATAGTATTATATAACAAGAAATATTTACATTCTCTACTGAACTTACTTCACTTCACATGAGGATAAGTTGTAAATTCAATAAAGCTTGTTCTTCTTATCAGAATTAAATTTTTACTTTATCTGCACCTCATGAACAATAAATAATAAATTATAATATGACTGTATGAATGATTATTCTTATAGCTTCCTTAATTCCTTCGTAAAAGTCATTCTTTCACGTGGGAAGTTTTAACGTTTTTCTTTATCACAAGAATCTCTGCCAAAGGATACCACCTTGTGGACTGTTTGGACCCCTTCTCCCCCACTCTCCTTCCTGATCGGAGGAACGAGTAAGTTGCTCTTTGCAGTGTTCTTTACCGAGTCACTGTGTTTGTTCTACATAATATGACGTATAAGTACGTCCTTACCCTTTGTTACAAACAGAGCGAGAATGCATTTCATAAACAGTTTGTTCGAGACTTGCATGAATGACAAAGTAAAGTGGGTTCTTTATATATTTTTTAATTATGTCTGAATAGCCCTGAAAAGATCATTTTTATTTTAAATTCGGATCCTTCAATCAATACTTTTGGTCAGAATATAGAAGATAATTTAGCTGAGATTTTGGTTTTGTTGTTGTTGTTGTTGTTGTTGTTGTTGTTGTTGTTGTTGTTGTTGTTGTTGTTGATGCAACTGAAATATTTCGCATTTTAATTTCTCGTAATGTAGTCCATATTATGATTTAACAAAAATAAAAAACTAAAATGCACAGGTAGGTTACAGTGGTCTTTACAGTACTGTCCACCGCTATGCAGTTGTCAAGGTGCATCTTCTTAAACAAAATTAGTAATATTACTATTATCTTTCATATTGTACTCACTAACTCGAAAAGACAAATCGAAATTTTGTACTCGTCCAATGGAATCCTTAATCATAATATGGTCTTTCTCTGCTTTAAACCCCTTGATAACCTATGATATACATGTACGTCCATATCCTTTGTTACAAACAGCTCATAGACGCACCACTACATCCCGGAAGTAATTTTCCTTTGTCGTATCTGACGTGCCCGTATGTCATATTTCCTGCATAATAAACTATCTCTGCGTACAGGATAATCAGTACACAGTATAGTGGGTGATATCAGCATTTGAAAAGCATGGTGCAATGAAGGGATTAAGTCATTTATCATGGGTTTTTACCTTCTGCTTATCATTGAGCACCCACAGTATAAACATGGGAGTTTCATCAACCTCTTAGTCACGGTTGTCTTTGGGACGCCATCATTATAACGAAATCCACCATAATTATAATGAAATCCGCCGTCATTATAACGAAATCCACCATCATTATAATGAAATCCGTCATCATTATATGAAATCCGTCATCATTATAACGAAATCCGCCATCATTATTACGAAATCCGCCATCATTATTACCAAATCCGCCAAAACTTGACAAATTACAGAGGGTTCATTTCAGTGTAGCCCCAATTTCCCCTTTCCTCTAAAACATGACTGTTCCTTATCTTCTCAGGCACACATACAACACAGTCATTGAGTTCTGACTGCTTCTTGTGACTAATATTATTTGTGCACTCTGAATGAATGCTGCACCCACCTTCCTTTCATCCCGCCACTCTCAAAATATACTCACTTACGAAATAAATTGCTATGCTTCTAAGGCCAGGTCATGACATGCTATTGAAGCCTGATAGATCCGCTTCTGTTATCTAGCCCTAACACTCAGTGATTATTTTATATTTCTACCGTGTTTTTGTTGCTAGATAACACATAATTATTTACAGCAACGCATTTGGACTGCACGTCTTGTTAAGTTGGATAGTTGTCCAATCTTTTCTACAGGCAGGTACATAGCGTGTTTTGCGAAAAGTAGTTGAACCGCTTAATCACTTTCCGCTTACTTAAGCTATTTGCTTAACCACGTCATTATTGTCATTTATTAAATCAAAAACAATTAGCACCGCTTGATAGCACCATTCGCTTAATCGGAACTATTCCCGAGCTCCTATAGAGTTCCGTTTAAGCTGTGTGAATATTACCATAGCATGGTACTGCCAGCCTATCTAAGCAACAAAATATCTCAAGTGAGGGCAGGGAACATCTTGGCGGGACCGAAAAATCATGAATGTCCTTTGATTTTCATTTCTTATGTACCCTGGCAATAATTTCAAACCCCTCTTGCCATGGCAAGCAGACCTCTTAAGCAAAGTACAACAGACGTCTCTTGACTATGCCCAGGACCTTCCTCTAACAACCACATGAACGATTCAATCCATCATATGACCGTTTTTTCCAGGTTTGCCTATACATTTATGTCCTCTGACATGTTTGCAAGTTTATGGAGGTTCTTTATTATCGTAGCTGGCACAGTTCACACCCTGTACTTGAGGAAACTAAAATGGTTCCATGTCAAAGAGCATTATCAGCTATCGTGTAAGACTTCATTCTGCGGGTGTAATAAGAGAAAAGACATCAGAACTACTGTGTTTGTAAGTTTTTGTATGGGAGAAAAAGATTTTGAGAATTAACTCCTTTACTATATTCACCGTGTTCTAAACTGCTATTCTAGCTTGGGTGTAAGAAAAGAATAATGACGATCAAACTGGTAAAAGTGGATATAACGCGTTTTGTTGTGAAGTCCTGAATTTTATAGTCCTCAACCACGGGGCTGCGGTAATTGCAGTCACTTATGAAGTCACGTCATTTCTCTTGATAAAGCCATATAATACTCCCTTTCCTGCTTGTGGAAGTGCAACCATTTTATGACTACGGCACAGGGTAACTAACAGTTGGTGAGCCCCCACGTAAACAATGTCCAATCTAAAATTTTGACCACGTTCAACAGCAACGAAACAGCGTCGTCAAAAGCAAAGAACTAAGAGGACAAAATAGCACCGTGGACTTGGTTAACCCTCTACGTTCTAGGGTGTAAAAGTTAAAACAGTGACAAAGCCAGTTCTTTTAGATATTTTTGAGTAAATGTCGTTGATCTCTTCATCTTAACTGTCTTACTGTCTTTATAAATTATGTATTGTTTTGTAGTAATATTATGCCATGGTACACCAGCTTTTTGAGGAGTCATTTCTACATTATTCACTTATTACGGAAGCGCCAAACCTATGTGCCTTATAGAGTACAGTTAAGTAGGTCTTTGAAGATTAAATTATTAACAAAGTCTTGCCCACGTAGCTAGTAATCACCAGGTTTGTGCAAATTCCACCAGAAATGGACTTTATTTCAATTCCAATTCCGATCCCTGCTAGAATTTGGAACTAACTCCCAATTATAATTCCGCTTGCGAATGTGGAATTGAAATCCAATTCCTAATTCCACCTTGAGAGATGGAATGAATTCTGTTCCAATTCCAGTTCCAATCCCCGCGAACCTAGCTTGTCTCAAGGCAACATGCTATTAATCTAAATATATTACAAATTAAAACATACACGTCTATAACAAACCTACACTGTTCAATGTATAAGAACACTTTATGGTCATATGACTACAAAACACGCGGTGCCTCTCAAAATTTACAACGATCATAAACAGATTTAGTTTTTCATAAGAAGGTGGTTTTGCAAAATTTACTGCCGTACGATGAAGTGGCTTGTTTAAATCAAAACTAAGATTAAATCCTAACATAAAAACTCGTTTATCACATATACAGGCTCTATTTCCGGTGACATAAAATTGTGTAATACTTCTTTTTTTTAAACTCTGTCACACTTTACATACGTTTGACCTCTGACCTGAATACTAAACTTCGACTGGAAGCCCTGGAAAATTGTGGATGTATGAATATGTGACGTCGTTTGTTTTGTAACTATGTTCACTGGTGTCGGGATTCCCTCCGTCTAAATTTGTAGATTTTTAAAAAAAATTAATAATTTCAGTCTGTCTCTCTTAATGCTTCTTGTCGTTCTCTTCATGTTCCCGTTTCATTTGAATTAAATGTTTGAATGAAAAGTACTTGAAATGTTACAGTGTTTCTATGGTGTTGTGTTCCAACGATAATTATTGTCAGCGGTTTGGATCTACTTTGTGTTGCGTAACACTGTGGTTCATCTAGTTGAGTTGAGAGTGATGTGTCTCAAACAAGGCGAGAACTACTTCAGGGTCGATTTCATAATTAAAACTTCACTTTTAAAAATTAGAGTCTACATAATATACAGGATCTGAAATTCTGCTTGTTTGATGTATAAATCTATAATGTATAAATGTTTAACCCGTTTCATAAATCTTATATCAAACAAACACTCCTAACAGATCCTCTATTAATATTTACAGCACAAAAAAGTGCTGTTTAAGCTTATTAAAGATCATTAACAGACTCAAGAATTCATTTTAGAAGAAAGTGATTGTGTATTTTCTACTCATGTAGGAAAATTGACTGGATGTAAGAAAAAAACACCCAAGAGTACATAAACTTACAACAGTTACATTTTACTGCAAAACATAGAGAATGTTATGAGACTGGGGGAGTGGGAAGGGGAAAGCACAATATGCTATTCTATTCTAGTATTGTTGAGAGAAAAGACTGTGAGCCCGATCTCATTTTTTTAAAAACTGTTACACATTTTCTAAGAAAGTCTGCCACGCGCGATTTTACCAAATTACTGTGAAAGATATTTTTTAGAAGAAGGACCCGGAAAAAAACAACCCAACCCAACACCAGAAAATCTCCTTTTCTCACCAGGGATGGAACTCAGGGCCTCTCAGCCTGCAAGTCTGAACGTGAGACCATTACACCACGGGAAGGCTAACTTCAATGCAGTTTAAACCAACCTTAAACAGATTCAAAGTCTTCATTAGGTTCTGGACTAATAACACATAAATTATCATATCCGACTTCGCCTTCTACGCCTACAGTCTGCAGTTTCATGACATATTTCCACCCATCAGCATCTCAGGTCTTCTACTGTATACCCATCTTTACTGAAGCCATACCAGCCATGCTCATAACCAGGTTGGAAATATCAACACTGATAGACTGTTTCGCAGTGAAGTGACCGTTGGAAGAGGATGCTACACAATATTAGGAGACCTCCAGTCCTATTTACTACGAATACGAGTATATAATTAATAATAATAATAAATAATAATAATGACGCGGTTTATAAGTATCTAGGCTAATGCCCGCTCACGCGACTTCACACTATTATTACCACCAACAGGTCAGATCATGCTAGGATTTTCTCAACTTCCTTGGGTGCAGCTGCCATTTGGAGTCTCTGATCACTAGCATTCTGTGCCGTTTTACACACGGATGGGCTGAGAAAAATGTGGATGAAATGCTTTCCCAAGGCATTTTCACCATGACCGTGATCGGGAATCGAATCCACGACCTTTAGATCTTGAATCCAACGGCGCAACCATTCGGCCACGCTGCTCTATAAGTACCGTAACAATTACAATACCACAGCGCTAACATCACCCCTTGTAGCTTAACGAGCACTCCTTAAGACGTGGGGTCGTGACTGTGGAATCGATATCGATTACTTCAGTGGCCTGTCTGCCAAGCCAGGAAGGGTAAAGAGGAGAACACAGTCTTTTAAGACGTAACGGTAGACAGATCATCTAAATTACTTCACATTTTCTGGGTTTATTATTTTTTTTTCAGGCAGTAAGGCTTGAGCTATAAACTCAGAAACTGGCTCTTTCTGGATATTCACAAAAAATTCATCAGTTTCCTAATTTGGCAAATCGTGGAATAATCGGTATCGATTACATAAAATATCGATAAATTAGTTTGGACCGCACCTCTTAAGGAGAGCCCCTTAGTTAACGCCTGCCAACGTAACGGTCGTCCCTAAACAGGGTGCCTGGGACACAGACAAAGATTTGCCATTGTTAGATACGTAACCAGGCTCAAGTTACCAACGTAGTTAGTATGATTTCGCTTAACAGCAAGAGCAGAGGGATAACATGTTGATTCAAGCGCTAACAAGCTTCTTAAGTCTTGCAACTTTACAACCACTCGACCGTTTTCCGTTCTCTGTTGCTTTCATCGCCTTTCCAAGCTGACCCCTTTGCCTTTCCGCTGGCTCTCCATCCTGATGTTCAAACACGCTCTAGACCCATTTTGGCAAACACGCGCACAAACAGTTTGACTAGTTCAAGATTATATGCAAAAATAAGATTTGAAGATTCAAGTAATTTTCAAGTCTCCAAATAACATGTACACACCACAACACTCGGTTCTAATTGGTTTTCTTCTTCAAATGACAGGACACATTAAGCCAGAGAACTTTTTTAAAACATGTGTTATTTAGGAACGCTAACATGAAGGCTTCTCTTCAGTAAAATGCATCAGGATAGAGGGGAATGTCAAATTCAATGGGACCTTGACCTTTTGAAGAGATACAAACAATTCGCGACCTATTGTTTTTTTTTCATTGATAATTAGCCGAGGGAAGTCGTGGTTTTGAGACAGGTGGTGAGTTGCTTGTGCCAACGTGTGAAAGGTATAGGCCAATAGGATACAATGTGAAGGTCATTTGAGGGATTTTCTGGGCTAAAGTTGGGCTGTCTCGCCTAAGTGATTTCCGATGTTTTCATCCACTTTAGCCGAAATTTTTTTCATTAAAAAAATACAAACCAAAAAAAAAAAAAAGGCCCAAACTGTCAACACATGAAGGCTAATACTGAGCCAGGTAAAATTTCCCTACGACAAATGCACATATCTTTCTGTTAAATATTATTTCAAAAGGCAAATAAAACTCAGCCATGCTCGGAGATACGAGAAGAGTGCAATGCTATCCGCTTTGATTCGTTTAAGTTAACGATTAGTGAAGGATTAACTGAAACAGTGCAAACATGAGCCCGTTGAAGCCCGGAAGATTCGTTAAAGAGATTCAGTTCCCAATGGACTTGTGAGATTGCCATCACATTCTTCTTCTTGTGCTACAGCGTGGCAGTGCGGTTTGTGAGTCGCACTCAGAACCTGAAGACTTTCAAGTCTAAGGTTTAGATCTATGTGTTTGACTCGCGAGCTGGGCGGTTTACGTTGTAATGTTCTTGGGAAAGACCCTTCACTTCCATTCCCTCACTCGACTAAGGTGTAAATGAGTATCTGGCTTTAGAGCTGGAGGACCAGGGCGCTGCACTGCTGAAGACCAACAATGACTTTGTTATGTATTTCATTTGTAATATTATATGTGTTTGTATTATGAATGAGATGTATAACATTGTATGCCATTGTAAAGCAATTTCCCTACGGGGTAAATAAAGTCGTATTTTCATTTACTTCTTTTTCTTCTTCTTCTTCTTCTTCTTCTTCTTACTATTATCATTATTACTACTATTATTATTTCAATAAAGAACGCAATGCAATCGTTGCCATTAAAATATACTATACAATGCAATGGTCTGGAAAACTTCGACAGTTTGCCTTGTTATATTTTGCAAGAAGAAGTAATACGGTTTGCCTGTAGTAATGGATTATTGAATTGAAAGAAAACAACTACAAAAAATATATTCCAAGAGTTTTCTCTCAGTTTGCCACTTATCATTTTTAGCAGGCAACGTTTCTTGCAAAGGTATTTTTTTTTCGTTGATTGCTAGTATACTCGTTTAATGTTTTAAAGCGCGCTCAATACTGCCGCTTTGGTTTTTTTTTCAATGAAAACGGAGAAAAATGGTGGGGGAGAGGAAAGGACGGAATAAGCCGGTCAGTTTATCGTTTTGGAGATGGCGATTAAATTCTAGGAGAGTAAATTCTCAGATGCAGATTCTATAGTTTTGATTTTCTTGATGTACTCACAATTGTCAGTGTAAAGTACATAACTTGTTGTTAGCTGACATGTTATTTATCTTATTTTCTGTTCAAAGAACAGATGTACATGCTAGTCTACGTAAATTCTAAAAAGCTAACGATATGATTTTCACTCTGAACTATAATACTGACCACCGTTAGAAAGTATCCAGCACATGTGTTTTTCTGAAAGCCACTCTCGAACAAAAGGCAAATCTTCAATATCTCATCCTTTGTCCCACACCCATTGCTTTGTCATTATCATTATTATCGTTATCATCATCATCCTCTTCATCACCACTACTACCAATACATCATCACCACAACAACCACTGCTTTGTCAGTGTGATAGTCTCGATATTTTCTATTAGCGTTCAGTATATTTTCATGACATGATGGGGTCGAGCTGCCACGAAAGTTCTCCCCATCATTTGCGACCACTTTATATACGTTTGGGAGACGCTGTTGCGTTTTTCGTTTGGGGGACGCTGTTGCGGTTTTTTTAAAACTAATTCTCATGTTAAAGCGTTATACACTAGGTAAATATTTTGAGGTAATGTTTCAGGTTAGCTTTATATTTTCGGTTCAAAATAATTTTTAAAACGTTTCCAACGTATAAGCCGCTATGACGAGTAAACTTTATAGAAGATTACACTCATCTTTTGATCTAAGCCTATCTTGGCTGGAATTTTTCCGTTAAAATAATATGTTACCTACCTGTAGAATGCATCAAAAGCACACATAAGCTGGGTAAATGTAGTTGTTGATGTAAAAAACTTCCTTTACATGACGTTAACGAGTGAGGTTATGCAGTACTCAAGGTTCCATCGACTCCCTCTGTTTGATCACAGTCTGTATGGACAGGATTTTACCTGCTCAAATATTTGAGCAGTGCTGAAGGCCTTTTGTAAAGTCACATATATCTATTTGTGATTTTAATTCTTTGTTTACTTTCTTCTTTTAAGTTTTTTAGACTGTATCCTTTTGTGTGTGTCTAAGATGTGGGCCCCTTTCTTGGAAACTTTTGCGATGTCTGTGTACCTGATCACTAACTAGTGCACGTGTACTTGCTATCTTAACGCTGCTCATGTGGCACTGTTTTTGGTTGGGCTGAAATAACGTGGGGATATCTTTTGGATTATTGTTACGTTTCACGGCAATAGCGGGTGATAAGACAACATAGGTTTGGTTTGTTGTTTTTTTTTCGATGGGCAGTCTCTTGGTACCACCTCTAAGCAAGCAAAGATGGCTGCGACTGATGCGGAAGGCTTAGAAAAGAATGCGCTCACCTGCGAGTGGTTTTTGTTATATTTTATGTCTTTACCTCATTATTACCACATCCTCCTCCGACCCAAGGCCGTTGATAAAAAGTTCCACTAAAAAATTGAAACTGTAGATGGTGGCCAACAGATGTTAGAGCTAGTTTGGAACTGTTACCATGTTTACTTTGCATTTTCTGCCAATTCAGAAAACTGATACCGCGAAATTAGTTAATGGAAGTTATACTTTCATCCCTCATGAAAAGTTGTCTAGATTTTCCAGAACACCTACTTGCAACACCGACTTAACAAGAGGGTATATAGCGGTATAAAGGAAAGGCCTACATTCGCCGCCCCGTATAAATGACCTTAAGGATTTATGACAGTATTATTTCCTGGCGGCTATATGTTGTCTTGAAATATAGTGTGTGTGTGTGTGTGTGTGTGTGTGTGTGTGTGTGTGTGTGTGTGTGTGTGTGTGTGTGTGTGTGTGTGTGTGTGTGTGNTGTGCATGTATATGTGTGTGTGTGTGTGTGTGTGTGTGTGTGTGTGTGTGTGTGTGTGTGTGTGTGCATGTATATGTGTATGTGTGTTTGGGGTGGATGGGAGCTGGTTCATACCTAGAATGGTTCAGATACATAAGGTAGTTAAGACTGGGTGGTTGAGGGAACTTAAAGGGGATGGACTGTTAGCACAGACTGTTTGAGAAGGACCAGATCCTTCAGTTTCCCTCCTTTTTATCCTACTGCTTGGTCGTGAAATGGCTCGTTATTTCAGTGAAAAGTATTGAAATCCTTCAAGCTTGGCTCGAGTTCATTCACTATTTGAACTCCTACAAGCAAATCTCCGGAAACCTTTTTCTTACTCTTTCTCCTTCTAGGAATTTAGGACATCGATAATGGGCAAACAAAGGAAAGACGGCGAATTTGCGCACTTAAAGAAAACTAGAGGTGCGCGCTGAATGCCAAAATTAATGTTTTGTCAACATGCGTGATACTGTTTGCATACGTGAGTGGCTTGGGTCGGCAGAATCTATGGACTGGAGACCCCTGGGCGGCTGAATAGAAACGAAGTTGGCAGCAGGGGTGGGTCGACACACTCTGTTCATATTACAAGTCAATAATGATCGAAAGATTTTCGCTTGCCATGCACCGAGCAACAAACTCTATTGGAACTTACAGAATAATATTTACAAATGCTGCCTGGGACACATGGACGCGGTATGGGAGATTGGACTCAGTGCCCGTAAACGAAATATGGAAGTAGTGACGCCACATCATGCCCTCACGGAGTACGGTCATAAGAGTGGAATCGCCGCTGGGGCTTAAGCCCGTCGTCTCCACTATTTCTCAACTTAATCTGATTCTCTAGTTAGTTGTATGCAAGACCAACTGGTGGTTTATGCAGCTGGTTTTCTGCAATATTCATGTGTATCCCTCTCATAAGACCAACTTCCTCATCAGTCTTAAGAAATCGATTCTGTTGTCATCATGTTACTTCCTTTAATGTTCCACTCACTCAGCCAGTCAAGACGTACGATCGATGATTATCATCCATCCATCCATCCATCGATCCATCCATCCATCCATCCATCCATCCATCCATCCATCCATCCATCCATCCATCCATTAACTCACCAGCCCCTCCAGAAAGACCTGGTGTATGGTAAGGTGACTCCAACAAGTATAGTACCCAGATCTGATTGGGCGGCTTCGGAACGGACACACGAGGCACTCCCTGATAGATGACCACATCTGCGTCAGGTTGAGCTGATCTGGAGTCCAGCAGCTCGCAATGAGGCACCGTGCATTTTTGTTCCAGAAAAGTTTCTTGTCCTTTCTTTATGGCCCAACCACCGAACCCGTTGTACAGCAGAATCTTCTTGAGCTTGACACTTCCGGTTTCCTGCTTCTGACGTGATACAGCTTCCGGTACAAAGGCCAGCTGGGAGACAATTCGGTCGTCCGTGAAGTGTTCCTCGTCGGGGTAGATTATAGCCTGGGTGAGAGGTCAACATAGTCTTAGATAACGTAGAATGGGCAGGTACTCCTCTTATTCCTTATTAAAGTGAATTCCGTAAAGATGTTCACTTCAATGCAATTTCCTTCATTCAATTAAAAAAACAAAAAAAAACTGTTTTTGATTTCAGATATAACAAGCACTTAATTATCGCAATGCTTTCCACTTTCTAGAGAGGCTGCAATTATTGGGCAAATTGGCATGATCCAGTCGGAGAGGGAAACATAACTGGTTGCGTGAAGCAAGGTGACAGAGTGAGAATGACTGTTGGTTTGAAACTGTGACTTACTGATTGATTGATTGATTGATTGACTGATTGATTGATTGATTGATTGATTGATTGATTGATTGATTGATTGATTGATTGATTGATTGATTGATTGATGCAGTCATGTTGAAGAGAAAGAAAATAGGGTATGGGCAGGAAATGTGGCCAAAAAGAAAAAAACGAATCACTTAAAAAAATTTTTTTTAATGATAACGAAATATAGGAATAAATGAAAATAAAAAAAAGACGTGGAAAGATTGAGGAAAAAAGGCAGGAGCGAGAAGAAAAGGATGTGAACGAATAGTTTGGGAGAAAATTATCAGTCAAACATAACAGCAGTAATAACTAGAACTAAAGCAACAAAAACATTTCAAATGCATCTAAGAGTATGCGTGCAAGCAAGCAAAAGAATTCTACATTTGAATCCTTCTTCCATGATACAGAAAAGAATGCCTAGCCAGAAGATATTACAGTTCTCTTTGAAATCTACAAACAAAAACTTATTATAAGTGCCACCATCTAGAGAAGTGCAATAAAAGAAAAGCTGAGAGCTAGTAAGTGAGTGCAGAAGATAGTAAAGGAAATGGTGTATATACATATTTTCATCTATCATTAACAATGTGAAGAGCATAGTTTCTAAGGTACAGTATAGGTCAAAAGCCATGGATCCTGTAACATTCTTCCAACAACTTGGGCGTGTAAGGGAGTGTTTCGGCCGGACCCAGCAGGTCACATCACATGACATCGGCGAACTCTTTTTCATTGTCAATCGAACAAAACTGATTCAACTCAGTCTGTCAATACAAGACATGCCGTTATCCGTCGCTCTGCGTAGGGATTTGAGAGTTTTCACATAAACGATGGGATACCTTATCATCGTAAGAATTACGCTAACTTTGCATGTTGAACTTTACTAAGGGTGCTTTCGGCACGGATGTTCTAAAGTAATGAGCGAGTTTTCAGTTATGTCTCCAAATGTAAACAAATTGAAGCGACGCGCCCTGCTGGATCCCAGGGAAACAAACTCTTGGTGTTATACTACAAACACCACACTTCCTCCTTCGCACCAGACTCTCTCCTCCGCACCAGACTCATTCCTTCTTCGTAGTATGCAATATGCACATCTTGGAAATGCTTCCCAGTTTTCGACCACATGACTTACCTTCAACCGTGGTTTCTGACTGACCAGGGCGTTGTCGGGTGCGTGCGATGAATTGGCGAACGTGCGGTTCTGCAAAGGTTACAATACAAGCAATCTAGCTCAATATCTAAGACAAGCCATGATAAAAAAAAAATAATTGAGAGGCAAGGAAAAAGAATATCTTCTGATATATGCATGAAGATGCCAATATACCTGGTATAAGAGTATGCAATTTTAAATAGCCCCTATAAAAACCAGAAACTTGACCAAGGGTAAGGAGAAAAAGGGGTTAGATTTAAAATTGCCCAGATAGGTGCAAATACTTGTGTAGCCTCGGAGAAAGTGGGGGTTTGCCACTCAAGTATAAACTATGTGGTTGTTGCTAGGTGGGTAAGGTTACACTCTTTACTGTATGGAATGGCCCAATATGTTAAGTGACCTGATTCACTGCTAAAGTTATCAAAATCTTGGGGCGTTTCTCTATCAACAATTGGAGAAAGAGTTAAAGAATATGTGTGGAGAATATTTTGACAAGGGCCACTGGATATGTGAAAGAAGGATGTAAAATCTTGTAAAGTCAGCAATGGAAAATAACACTGGTAGCTTCATACCTTTAAGAGTAGATCTAGTTGGCATACTCATAACGTCTACTCTTTGGTAATTGTTTTTTATAACCTCAAAACATTCGAAATATTTAAATCTGTGCTTGAAATCAAATCGATATCGATTCTTAACCCAATCAAACTGTCAGGAGTGGTTCAATACCTGCTTGATGATATTAATAAATTATATAGATATATTTTTTCTCTCTATTTTTCAGAGCGGGAACAGTTATCGTATCCACATTCTCTCGCTTTGCGTAGAGAACACCATGCATTACTGTTGTACGTAAAGCAAAATGATACAGTAGTTTTCGACTGACATCCCGCACCTTAACCTTCCGTTTCGGTTAAGACGCCGCTAAATCCGTGAAACCGATTTTTTTCTCT
Source organism: Ellobium chinense (assembly GCA_033807755.1). Classification (NCBI taxonomy): domain Eukaryota; kingdom Metazoa; phylum Mollusca; class Gastropoda; order Ellobiida; family Ellobiidae; genus Ellobium; species Ellobium chinense. The sequence continues at coordinate 408,346 of JAWQUT010000193.1, forward strand.
CTTAAATGATCTTAACACTTCGGCTCCAACAACTGATTTTACCTATTAACCCTGCCGCACTAGCGTGGAGTATTTTTATCTTCCTTTCTTTTTCTCACGGGATTGTTAATTTTCATTGAAAAAATATATTATTCCTGTAAGATCGCGCCTACGTGAGTGTGCCATACTGTAACAAGGCGCAGTTAAGTCACCTACACCGACAACACATAACCCTTCCTACTGATGGCATACTTTTTGATCAACGACGGAGTTCGCGCGGTCGTCCAAACCCCGACACATAATTTCTTCTTTCCAGCGGCATCATTGGCTAGGATCCCACTTCGGCTAAGATTCCACTTTTCTTGTCTCCCGAGCACTGGAATAGCGCCCACGTTTTATAGGGTTAAAAAACATCAGTTCCTCGTTGGCTTCTGTTTTGTAAGCCATACGATAATAAAAATGTCATAATTTTAATAATAATACAGAGTACAGAGGGCGCAAAGACGTCAAACTTCATGCATCCGGAGAAATCCCATACTCAATGTAATGTGTTAATGTACTGGTTCCTTGTCCATTATATCTATTATTAAGACTTATTCGTGAACTTGAAACACGTCATAAATGTATAACCGGCTACGAATCGATGGTACTCAAGTTTGTGACGGCCGTTATGTTATATTTGCCAAAGGCCCAAAGTTATAAACAATTCTTATCAGATCGACAAGGCCAAGACAAAAACAGTTGAACCGGTTGGATCTAATTCTATCTGCCTTTTAGAGACAAGGCCACGTGTGCACCACGAGGTGGTTAGACTGCGGCAAAAAGCATCAGTAAAATGCACTGCTCTTCACAACCCCCCCCCCCCC